>JAJJMC010029721.1:0-10176 GCA_023531435.1 Papaver californicum | reverse complement strand
TCTTTATTCTTCTAATGTACCTACAAAAGCATAAAAACACGTAATAGTTACAAAATCGAATACTAACTCACTAGAAATTAAGGTGCAATTCAGACACTAAAATGTGTCTATCATGTTGTAGTATCCACCAATGGTAGCTCTAGCAATCATGAATGACCCTTCCCAGTCAGAGCTTGTCTTAGAATGGCGATTGCGCCTGCTGCTTTCATAAACAGGTCCCCCACTTGTAAAGCATTGACCTTCATTGGCTTGGTTCTAAATATGTTTCGTTGACAAGGCTTTTTCTTCATCTATGTGCCAACAGTAACATTCCACGCATATGGGCGTGTTGGAATCTTCTTGTGGTTGTTCTATGGCACATGTGGAAACTCATGTAGTTTTACAGGAAAATATCCATGATGTTCCTTTCCATGGTTGGACATCAGATGAGTGATGAATGTCTCAATATGATGTTGACTTGAAGGGGAGTTGGATTCACCCATTTGGAAAAATATTGAAAAGGTGCGGCAATCCACTCATAGTGTCTGACTAGAGCAGAATTGATTCTTCCAACAAACTCAAGTCCCCATGTCCCTATGTATATGAGGTATGAGGGATGTTAAGCGGTAAAGAGATAAGTTCAGTAAGCTTTACTTGAGTACGATACCTCTCCACATATGATGTTACACTTTCCCCTGGCTCTTTTCTTCTTAGCCATCAAGTTTTGAAATTCTTCTAGGTACAGATGAGGTTCATATGACAAAGCCTCCTTGTTAGGTACTAAACTTTCTGCTTGAAGTAAGTGTGCTAATGGAGGTATCTTGTGAGTTGTAGTCCTGTTACGTTGTAGCCATGGACGTCCCAGGATCATGTCATAACCGAAATCCTCCTTTGTTATGTAGAATTTGGTTGTAGCACATGCAGAACCCATTCATATTTCAAGATCAATATATCCATAGGCATTCATGGGCTTTCCTTCAGGGTCCTGAATTGTAGTGGGTGCATGGACACCTTCATTACGTGTGATTCCTACATCTTGGAGTGTATTGACAGGGATGACATTGACTTAGTACCTGCATCGATTAAGGTTCTCCCAAATTCAGTGTTTATGAGGCCAGTGAGAATTCCCTAGTCACACTTTTCTCCATCTTTTCCCATCTATGTAGGTTTAGTGTGTGCTTTGCCTTCATTAAGTGAATGTAGTCTCCTGCCAGATACAATGTAATTAAGAGCAGTGAATAGGTCTTTGCCTTGCTCTTTTGAGAGGTAAAAGAGTTCACACACACGCTCCATCAAGGATTGAACCACCTGATTGTTAGGAACTTCAGACATAGTAAAATGTCTAACAGGGAGAGGGTTCCTATGTGCACCTTCAGTCCCCAAGTCCAATTCTCCCGACTCAATCCCTCTCTTTAAAATATCCTCTTCAAGGCATTGCAATCACTCGTAGAGTGATTAACAATTCTGTGGAAGTTATAATACTTAGGATCTGTCGTTTCTTACTATGTTGGTAGACGTCGGATGTGAGGTAAATTGATTGCACTTTCTTGAATCCAAACTTCTAAAAGATCGATCACTCTTCAACGGAAAAGGGAAATCTGTGGCTGTTGGGGCTTTCCTTGGTTTTTGTTGTTTGCGTTGAGATGGTGGTAGAGATGCAGCCGCTTGGTTAGCCCTTCTAGGTAATTGAACTACTGGTGATGCTGGTGTTGGAACTAGTGCTGGTGTCGCATGCTTGGGTTGTGGCTCTGGTGCTAAAGCTTTCCTCTTACCTTCTTAAATCGCGGAACCTACAAATGGTTGTATATTGTACTTCCTTTGAGATAGGCGTCGACTGCTGCGAGTCTCAAGTACTTCTTCATTCTTGACATGAGGCCTTGTTCTCTCTAGAAAAGCAAGTGCAGTAGTAGCCGACTGCTTGGCAGCTTCATGTATCTCAGAGAATGTTTGAAAGCACAAATTCTCCAGTAGAGCACGATAAACTGGTATCATACCATCGATGCAAAGTTCCACCAATTGAAGTTAAGTTACGTTCGAGTGATGGAAGTCTAGTGCTTGGACTCTTAACCACTTTACATAATCATTGGGATGTTCATTAGTTCGCTGAAACATCCTTCCCAAGTATGATAATGTGACTTGTTCAGATACAAAGAAGTATTTCCTGTAGAATGCATTAACCATTCCACTGTGGCCGCCAAAATGTTTGTGGAGAAAACGAATTTAAAGGGTAAATTGGGAAAAGTGGGGTGAGCAGATGAATGTTCGTCTAATACTTAAACATTTGTACTGTTGAATTACTTTTTTTAGATTCGAGAGATCAATCTGTACAATTCTGGCCTAAACCAAGCAACGGTCATTCAAGTCTTGCTACAGTCATAAAGGAGAAGGAGAAGGGTTGGTCTTAGGGAGGGAAGCGAGAGAAAAATTAAGGTCAGAATATCAGACTTTGTACGATGTAATAGGTGTGAATAGCTATAAACAATTCTCTGTGTATGAGAAGATTGTATGAATGATTGAGTTGTTCGATATGTGTTGTTCTTGTTAGACTTGTTTATCTGTCTTATGTTCAATAGATTGAGAAATATATTTATATCATAGCTATTGTAACCGTTCACCTGACATCCTCTATGGAAGAAAGTGTCGATGGTTGCGTAGTGGTGGAGTGGAGATGCTGGAGGATGTGTTGATAACCGTTCCCCACTCTGTTTGAGGTTGAATAGACGTCTGCTCAACCTATCACTTCTCTACTCAAATGCTAATCGAACTTTTCAGATTCTCTGCAGTGGTTGCATTGATGCACCATGTGTCGTAGACCTCCAGACCAATACCTTAGTGAATATCCCCCCATTTGTGACATCTTTGATGTCTCGTGTAATTTTTTTAGCATTTAAGCATTATTAGTGTTATGTCGAATGAGACTTGTTTAATTAGTCTTTTGACTAAAGACTTGTCTTGTTTGACTAGCTTGATAAGTTTAGCAGACTAAACTTAAAATAAAATATGTATTTATTTGATTTATGAGGAACAATGTTTCAACTAGGTCAATTTGCAATGACATGCTTGCTTTGCAAAAAAAAGTGTAACATGATGAGCATAAGCATATATATATATGTGAGTGAGGCTTAGTATGACCTTCAATAGACAAGTTAGGGTTTTGAAACTTACGTACGTGAAGAAATCCCAGATAGACAAGCATTAGGTGCTAATACTAAGACGGATTAACTTAGGAGCTAATGCTTAAGACGGATTGCTTAGGAGCTATGCGTAAGTCGTATTAGATTAAAGAGCTAATCCTAAGACGGATTAGCTTAGGGCTAAATCCAAATATGGACACACTTAGGAGCTAAGCCTAAGTCGGACATGCATTGCGCCAAGGGTAAGACGGACAAGGTGATGTAGTTTTAAAAGTGGTAAATAAAGTGTTCGATTCTCGAACTTGTGAAGGTAATGATTTTAGAAAATAATGGACTTAATATAATTAAATAAAAATCAGGAAATAAACTAGAGATGATTTTTAGAAAATATGGAGAAAACCAGGAATCATGAATCAGTTATTTCCAACAATTTATGTGATTAATCATGCAATTCTTTTAAATAAATTAAGCTCAAATATTGCCAAAATAGGTTTTTATGCAAACAAGCAGAGGTAAATCACAAACATGGGACATCAGAGGTTGTCAACCCAGCATGACCCATCAAACAAAAACACCACTACTGAATGAAAACCGTTTTTCTATTTCGAAACTATGCAATTTTAACAAGTAAAGAATTGTAAATAATTAATTAAAAATAGACTTACCACATAAAATTGAGAGAAAAAAAACCTCTTCCATCATCCCAGTAAATAAACTTAGCTCATGGTGGAGAAAACTTGCTCAAAAGATCTCTTCATTGCTCAAAATATTGATTACAAGGTTGAATAATGGTGCAATAGCTGAACAGAAACGTTTATAAGTGTAACCAGAGATGGTTCAGCCGTTACAGAAAGTTCTAAGCAACAAAGGAAAGGAAAGAATAGGCAACAGATTAGTTTGAATCAGCAACAGATGTAGATGTTGCTGAGTCGTCTTCCCCGGTGATGACTGAATGAAGAACACGCCGGCCGGTGCAGCAGCAGATGAACGGCGATGATCGGACGGTGATGGAGGTTGGCCGGAATTGCTGATTTTGATTTCTAGGGATGCGTCCCCACTTCTCTTGGCTTCTCCTCATATATATAGGGTCTACAAACCCTAGGGAGAGTTCTAAACCTAATAGAACTCTCTCAAACAACTCCCAAACTCGATTCCAAATCAAACAGGAATCCGGCCAAGTTCACAATTTCTGAGCTAATTCTTCGGGATTCTTTGCTGTTTCTCGACGTGTTATAACTTGTATGAAATTCTACTTGCAATTGGGTCTCTTAATAATCGAAAACAACCACAAAAAATCCGTAAATTCATATCCAGTTCCTTTTCTTGTTTGGAACAGGAAACCCGATGAGCTGGATCGGCGAATCGGGATGAGTTGACTCGCTGGGTTGACTGAGTTGACTCGGCCGATTCTGGGGTGTCTCTTATCCATTCTTGGGGTGCCAATAACACTTTTTCCGGGTGCATTTATCACTTTTTGAGCCAATTTTTCCACAAATCTTTATTCTTCTAATGTACCTACAAAAGCATAAAAACACGTAATAAACGTAAAATCGAATACTAACTCACTAGAAATTAAGGTGCAAATTAGACACTAAAATGTGTCTATCAAATACCCCCAAACTTACTATTTTGCTAGTCCTCGAGCAAACTACCCCAAAAAATAAAGTAAAAATCCTAACTCACTTTCACAGGAATCGCGACTACATTTAGCATATGCAGCAAGCCGTTGAACCCCTAGGTATCCCTAGTGGACGAGTTTTGTCTCGTGAGGGTTTACAAGAGGTATACCCACAAAACCTTTACTCTATATTTTAGCAACTCGTGAACGATTAAGGATAGACACTAAACAAGCTAGTTAGTTGGCTACTCAGATATTCGGCTATAGGGACCATTACCCTTTATGGATCCAATCACTGTACACGAGTGTTAACTCAAGCATACTAAAATTCATATCTAAGACAACAGAGTTCTACTCAGACAGTTATCTAACCACCCATCACATGAAAAGACTTAGAAGATGAACGTAGACTGTAGAAGATCGCAAATGTTGACCAAGGCGAACGATGTGTCCCATATCTGTCTGAAGGTCAGTACCGAGATGAAACCTAGTGTGTCGAGATACTCCCCATTTATTTTCAACGGTTACTACTAACTAAAATATTTACAAGTTCCCATGGATCCTGCATTCCACGCTTGCTTAGGCGACGGAGACAGGGAGAAATTTAAAATACCAAATACTATTTTTCTCAATTTTTTCTAACTTTTTTCGATTTTTTTTTCTTTTTTTTTTTTTTTCCTGACACCTAATACATGTGTGTTCCCATGGATCCTGCATTCCACGCTTGCTTAGGCGACGGAGACAGGGGGACCACACACATAACTCTAAAACACTAACGTATTATTCATGTGGGGCATGATCTTAACACACTAAATGTCATTCCAGCGCTAATTAACATGTCGATGCTAGGACCCACCAATACTCTCAGAGAAACACGAAATTGCAAATAATAAAACAGAACGTGATGTGGTGGTGACAACTATCATGTTATTTCTAACACCTAAAATCTGTCTCCTTTATGAATAGACCATCTAGCTGGGCACACCAATCCTTATAGAAAAATGACTAAGTTTCCATCTACCTAGAGTGGTTAGTGTCACCCTGAATTGTTCACATGCTTCTAAATTCCAAACCTTATTAATCCTAAAAAGTCCCCCAATACCCCCAAACTTAAAATAAACAGTGTCCTCAATGTTTCTAAACACTGCACGAAAAGGAATTAGGGAAAGATATTACCGTGTCGCATGAGCATAAGTTACCTCCTTAAATCATATAGCAATAATCGGAACAACTGTAGATCATCTGAATCAAATAGTGTTATCCACAATAGAAGGAAACAGCAGCAAGCTACGAAGATAAACAATCTGAACACACTTTGGTACCTATTTAGGTAAACCACATCGACCAGAGGATAGGTTTTTGGAAAATGAACTTCTTTCTGAACAGGAGGATCAGTGGATATTGTACAATGGCAGACGTGCATATGTCAGGTCCCAAGCTAGGGACCTTCCTAAGAGTTAATGGTATAGCACATGGAGAATGATAGTCACCCCCAAACTTAGAGTTTTCAGTGTCTCTAGATAGACTAATAACAATTTCCCTCATTTCCGGATCGTCAGATTCTCGAAAATAGTCAATTGCTTCTTCTAAATTACAATCTGGTGGTGCAGAACCTAAGAAAGTGCTCACTTCATTAATAACACTATCATTATCGCCATCAATTCTATAGTTGGCTAGGCATTTCTCTAATGGATCTTCTAATGGGTCGAGCCTACGCTGCATCTCCCTAGACGGTTTGGATTCCTCCTCTGAATGAATCTGGTGCATACAAACTGTTGGGATAATTCCCTTAATATATGCTATGGTCCATCCTAAAGCTTTCTTATTGTCCTGAAGCACGGTTACTAGCCTATTCTCTTGGTCACTATCCAAATCTGAAGCTACAACCACAGGTAAGGTCTCTGATGGGCCTAACTCATCAAACTCTAATCCAAAGTGGGCTAGACATTTTTCTAACGGGTCTTCTATCAAAGTGTTTGGTAATGACTCCTGAACTGGGGTCTCTATCATGTTGACTGTTTCTAAGGTGGGGTCATCTAGCTCAGGTGGTTGATTACTAATGTTGAAGATATTCAGCTCAATAGTCATGTTACCAAAAGACAAGTTCATAACACCGTTACGACAGTTAATGATCGTATTAGATGTTGCTAAGAACGGGCGACCTAGTATAACCGGTATATGATTCTCTGGATCAGGCACAGGTCTGGTTTCAAGCACAACAAAGTCTACTGGATAAATAAATTTATCCACTTCAATCAAAACATCCTCTATGACACCACGAGGAATTTTCACAGACCTATCAGCTAACTGCAAAGTCATCTGAGTCGATTTCAAATCGCCTAGTCCTAGCTGGAGGTACACATGGTACGGAAGTAAGTTCACACTGGCTCCTAAATCGAGTAAGGCTCTTTCTACCCGGTAGTTTCCTATTGTGCAAGCTATGGTTGGGGAACCTGGGTCTTTGTACTTAAGGGCCGTACTACTCTGTATAATTGAACTTACATGACTAGCTAGAAAAGCTTTCTTATGTATGCTAAGTTTTCGCTTTCGCGTACACATGTCCTTAAGAAACTTGGAATAAGCAGAAATCTGCCTAATTGCATCTAATAATGGAAGGTTGATCGTGACTTTCTTAAAAACTTCCATTATTTCATTAAAATTGGATTCCTTCCTAGTAGGTGCTAACAACCTTGGGTATGGGGCTCTAGGCATGAAATCGGTTCTCTGAGGGGTTGCCTCAGACTCTTCAGAGGCTTTATCAGTCTCTTCAACTATTGGGTCAGGGTGAAATACAGTTTGTTCACTATCATGCCTAGTTACCTTGTTATCCACTACCTTACCATTCCTAAGGGTACTAATTGCATTCACATGACTGGATGATTTCTCACCAGTCAACATTCCATTGGATCCTCTAGGATTTGGTTCGGGTTGACTAGGGAACCTACCAAGTTCTCGCTCTCTCAGAGCCACAGCAATGTCACTGACTTGGGTTTGTAAACTAGAGATAGCTTTTTCTAAGGCATGGAATCTCTGCTCATTCTTTTCGTCATTGCTGGGATGAGTTGGACCAGCCGAATTCTTATAACTGAAGCCTGGAGGACCTTTAGCATTACTAAACTGACCTTGATCCTGGCCTTTCGACCAGGAAAGGTTTGGGTGGTTTCTCCAGCCAGGGTTATAAGATTCCGAATATGGGTCGAACTTTCTCTGGTTATCAAATCTAGTGTTATTATAAAGAGAAAAAGCCTGCTCTTCGAATTGGTTGGGTTCTGAACTACTAGCTTGATTCAGTTCGACCAGTTCTAGCCTTCTAGATAAGGCTTCTATTTGGGCCTTTGGATCAAAAGATCCTTCTACCCTATTAACATTTCCTCTTCCTAGAAGAATTGTTCTTTTTGGCTCTCTACTGCTCTCCCACTGCTGGGTCTTCTCGGCGATGTCCCTCAGAAGTTTCATCGCCTCAGCAGGAGTCTTACTGTCGAACCCTCCGGTTGACAAAGACTCGACCAAGGTTATAGATGTATAGTCTAAACCGTCATAGAGGATTTGAACTAGCCTTAACTCCTCTATACCGTGGTCTGGGCATTGGGATAATAAGTCATTGAACCTTTCTACATACACATACAAAGACTCTCCCTCTAGCTGGGAAAACGTGCATATTTTCTGCCTAACATATGAAATTTTGTTCCTAGGAAAGAACTTCTGAATAAACGCTGAAGTAAGTTGGGCATAGGTTTCAATTGACTGAGGGGCCAAGCTATACAGCCATGACTTGGCTTTATCTCTTAAGGAAAAGGGAAACAATCTAAGTTTAATAGACTCGTCATTCAAGTCTCTAATTCTGATTGTGCTACATATTTCCTCGAATTCCCTAACATGAAAATAAGGATTTTCGTTTTCTTTTCCTAAGAATGATGGGAACATCTGGATAATTCCTGGTTTCAGTTCGTAGCTCGCTTCAGTAGCGGCTAACTTGATGCAAGATGGACGTGAGGTCCGGGTTGGATTCAACAAATCCTTTAGAGATGTCATTGCTGACACAGTCTCGGGAGTGACTAGTTCACTCTCAGTTGGATTCTCAAGGTCAAGGTGAACTACAAGTCTTCCACTGATTAACCTACCTTGAGGGTCTCTATACCAAGTTCGCCTTAAGGGCGTTCTTGGCATGTAAAAATTAAATCCTAACAATTAAACACAATCGTGCCCTGACTCAACCAAATCAAACCTAAATCTAGCAAACAACAAGCATGATGGTTCCACTTAGATTGTCTCTAGACCAGCTTCTATTCTTTCAGAAGGCAACTGGTTACAATTTTAGCGAATCTCTCTAAGCGATCCGAGTTAAATCAAGTTGAAGAGAAACAGGAGAAGCTCAATGGAGCTTTGATACCCCTGTCTCTTTGGCAACGCTTCCCTGGGTTACAGGGCGGCTCTAATCAACTTTAATCTAATCTTCCTGCTTTTTGAGTTAGGCTAATAAGGTAACCAATACAGTCCTTCCAACCGATTTTCCTATAAGCTCGTTACCTTATCGGTCTCTTTCTAGTCAAGATTTTATGCTTAGGTTCGCGTAGGTTTCGTTTTCCTAAGGCGGGCAAGAAGGAGACGGTGATGAAATCCGAAACCTTATCTTGTATGGCCAGGCCTTGCCCTTTACTATGCAGAAATTAAGTTCCGTATTCAGTCCTCAACATATATGCATACAAAAGGCGTCCAGAAAACCCACTGACAGGAGATTCGTGGGTTGGTCGAAATTTACCTCCCGTTCTAGACGGGCGACGAACCGTTGAAGTCGACTCGGGCCACTAATATCCTTTTTAATAGTGTGCGAACCCGAGGGTCCGAGACAATATCGTAATTGTCGTCCGTCCCTGCACACAGTTTGATATTTAAAATTACCCTTCCGTAGGGTTTAAAAATAATAAAAAGTCCAAAGTCCAAAAATAATGTCCAAAAGTGTCCGAAAATAAAAGAAAAATTACAAAAATAATTAAAACCCTAATACAATTTTCTAAATTAATTAAAACTTATTAAAATAACCTAAAAATCTAAGTAAGAAAAATAAAATAAAATCTTCGATCTTTTTTTCGTTCTTTAAGCTTTTCCCTTTTTTAATTCCAAGTCTTTAGCTTTAATTCCAAAAAAGGAAAAATACCAAAAGAAACGTAAAATAGAACAAAGTAAAATAATAAAACTAAAAATAAAAACCTAAAAATAAATCTAAAACCCTAAACCTAAAAACAAGTCCGCGTCGGCGGCGCCAAAAATTGATGTAATTTTAGAAGTGGTAAATAAAGTGTTCGTTACTCGAACTTGTAAAGGTAATGATTTTAGAAAATAATGATTTAAATTAATTCTAGAAAATTCCAGGAGTAAGAAAAAGACTAAATAACCTAATGATGATTTTTAAATAATTTTAAAAGGACCAGGAATCAGGAATCAGGT
>JAJJMC010029719.1:0-15315 GCA_023531435.1 Papaver californicum | reverse complement strand
AAAATATGGAGAAACCTTTTTTCCTTGGATATAAAAATAGTTTGTGAAACGATTGTTTATATAATCTCTTAATACAACTTAAGAAGTGGAAACTCCCCGATGTGGAACTAAAGTGTTTCATTCAGAAAAGAAAACAAAGGAAAACCCAAAACATGTAAAGTGACCAATAGTCAAGAGGTCGAACCCAAATAGACACAATATTTTATTTATTTTAATAAAAAAAATAAAACTCATTTTTCTGCCTTGTTTTCCAACAATCCCCCACATGAATGAAAACCTCAGTAAAACATGAAAAATACAGAATAATCTTGGTAAACCAACACCCTAATACCACGACCCGACCTGACTGAACAGACAAACAAACCGTGTGTGTGTTAAAGTCATACTAGCCATTCCAATGTCCTCTCCTTCGTACAAAAGTGTGTTCACCCCATACTATTGATTGCATAAATCATAATAGTATAGAGAACTTTCATATGTAGTTTCTCATAGTGGGACTAAAGGTTCCGTTCACCAAAGTGAAAATGAACCAGCGATCCCTTAGTAACCCTTAGGTCCTAAGTATCAGTAATACCAATGCCATAAAAAACAACATAAAACTCATTTTCTCAAAATGAATTAAATCTCGATAAAAACCGAAAATCACATTGAAAACAGGAAATACCATATAGGCAAAGGTGTCCATGAGGTCTTGAACCTTTGCTTAGTGAGAGATTACCGAAACTACTTGCTAGAGACAGTGAACACGATGTCTTGAACTGCTAGCATTTGGTGTAATTCGCGATAACCATCACGCATGATATCTCCAAGGTTGCAGCCAAGCCGTGCGGTTGTGCTCATTTTGGCCCTGAGCAAATATCCCGTTTTTCAGAATGCTTAGAGAATCAGCTCCATTCTCATAAGAAACGACCCACTTCCACATTCAGATAGGTGAGTTATATCAAGAGTGTTTACTGCTACACCCCACTTCAATCTTAAATTGAAACTATAGAAACTCATTAAGACTTCTTAAAAGTCATCCTTCACATGCATTCACACTATCACGTCTACACCATAGGGAAGGGACAGAGAATGAAATTCTCTTATAGTGTTTACTTTAACCCACCACAAATTAGTTGTCTCATTCAAAACCTTGATCTTGGGATCTCCATTCAGCAAGGTTGAGTATCCTTCATGGAAATTTTATTAGATGAGATTAAGCCCCATCCCCCTCGATGCAATAACAAACTATCTCTCTAGATTATCCTTTCGTCAAAGGATCCACTGATTTTACTCTTGAATTCACTAAGTCTATAAAAATCACTTCATTAGAGAGTAGTTGTCTTACCGAATTAGCCTTCTACGAGTTTGTCTAGACTTTGTCATTGCTCATTTACTTTATAATCACATAGTCAGTTGAGTTTCAACAACGGTGTCCACGGGATTCGGTCACAGAGGAATGCCTTCCAAAAAAGGATTTATCCATTCAACTTCCTCTCATGCTTTAATTTAAGCGAGCGAACTATAATTTCATCTCAGTCGAGTTCTTCATGTTTGTTGGAGTATTTCCAACTTCTTATAAAACTTAAGAGGGCGCATACATAGGCTAAGACTCTCCAAAGCCTGAAATCACAACATCTCTTAAGGTCTGTGCAATATGTATCATGCACATATACAATTTAAAATATACCTCAAGTACTATAAATTTCTGATCATATCATCCCACTAATTCTTTTGGGATCATAGGTGTATTTGCACACCTAATTCACTGCACATTTACAACACACATTAAACGTATCAAGTTTGACAAAGAAAATTTCCGTCAGAATTTCTTCTGGTTCCTTTGATCCTTTAGATCATACATGTCAACAACAACTTAGTCTTTCAATCAAATCGTAAACATCACATGTTTTCTAAGTGGTTGTAAATCATATAAAGGCATAAACAAGATAGTGTACTACATACTAGTACATTCATTATATTTTCCTCCAAAGGTTAGTGCCATATATATCACATATTTGAAATTAAATATGTACCTCAAGCATCCCAATTCTCTGGTCCTCTGATCAGAGTATCCCTGTGATTCTCCAGGATAAAAGGGAAAAATGCACACCTATTTTACAACACACATTTGACAGAAACTATATAATCAAAATTTGTTTCTGGTTCCTTCTGGTCCTCTAGACCACGTCAACAACATATTAGTTTCATGTCAAACTTTAAACAACGTAGATTTGTTAGTGGTTGTAGAAAACATAACAAATGCATGCTAAACATATGCACCTTCAATTGATTTAGTGTAAATACACTTATCAAAATTCATTAGTGTCCCATTAATAGAAATCATCATTATCACATCACGAAACTGCTAGGTCATTGACTTACTGATTGGTTCAAGTCAAGTATATGTAGGTGTAATCGGTTTCTACAATTACCCCCTAGCGCTAACCAAGCCCTTAAGGTTTGTCCACCTTTGAATAACTATTTAAGTACACTGCCTCAACATTCATCTAATGTAGCATACTGACAATAATTGAAATCAACGCCCGATGAAGTAATTTTGATGTCATTTTAACGTCATGTGAGTATTTACCAAGATATCACTACTTTATTCTCTAATAAAAAATTCACAAATTCAAGTCTTTTCTGACTTATTCTATCTCGTGTGGGAACCCGACCTCAGAAAACTGCTATCGATAACTCAATATCCTCAACAAAAAAATTTTATTTTGTTAACTTCAGAACTTACAATTTATCATACTATAATTCTGGTGATCATATGCATTTATTTGCTAAAGAAGTCGACTCTTCATTCTCATCTTAGACCCCCCCCAAATGAGGTCTACAGGGTATAAGGATACATATAAGTCTAGGGTCTTCTATAAATCTGTTAGAGAAATCAACCAACATTTTTGTTTCCATCTTATACCCCCACAATTGATGGATAAGGTTCTCCCACAATTATCAGGATTTTTCAACATGAGAAACTATAATTATATGTCCTTTAGGTTGCATCTAACTAAGATACACCACGTAATCAGATTATGGTACTCTACACCATCATTATTGTTTAACATGTTAATGTATTCATGTCCAATTCATTGACGATCTTCACTTTTGTCTAATATTGTCATGTTCTATTAAGTTAACACTCATAGCATCACAAGACCATATTTCGAAGTATAACATTTCATGGTAACTTAGGTAGATAACATTTGGCAATGGTTTTAGATCGCAATGCACATACAATATTGAGAATGATATCATAATCTGATTAATGTTCATACCTGACAAGCCTTGCATATCATTTACATATATCTTCAACTGTTATGATAGTTGAGTTGTTAATGAGAATGCTTTTGATCTTTTCCATTCTTGATAGAAGACAACACATGCTTTTTCTGGAGCACACGTTCCGGCATTTACCAGCCAATTCCTTTTATTATCTCCACTGAAAAGTAAAGTTACTTAACACAGTAAGAATGTCAATTGTTCAATTCAAATTTGAATATACAATTCTCTATTCTGAAGAGATTATCACACGACTAAAAAATAAAAGTTATCATAGATTAACACTTAATCTATCATTCAATTTAAGATGATAAACTTCTGACCAACTATGACTCAAAAAATTGGTTGACTCTCTCATTTGACATAGGCAAGCTCATCTTATCAAAATATTAAATTATCAAGATATAATAATCAAGTTACTTAAGTCTCTCTTCATATTAGACTATCACAATCATCAGTAAGTAACAAAAATTGGTAATAAAACACCCAAACAATTTTGTGTAATATATCCAGTCAAGTACATTTCACCACTTAGTCTTCTTGTTGCACTAGTTAATAAAAGATACTTTATACCTCACTATCCATATAACTATGGTATACTAGTGTTTATATTTCTCATATTTTCAACAGAAGGTAACATATTCAAAATGATTTAGAAAGCACCATAGAAATTGCTAATACACAGTTATTAACCAATCATGTGATTCACGCCAATTGATATAAAACAAAGCGCATATAATCAAACTGATTCAACATCTCATTATTCATTAGGAATGTGATACTAATCTAACACGTATAAGAGATTATCATTTTAAGTCACAAAAATCAATTTGATACATGCTCTAATTTATTTCTGAGAGTTATATTTTAACTAAATTGAAATGTCAAGTCTTTTACGGAAAAAAGTACTCACTAGTACCGGTTTTTCATTTTATATCCAAAGTGACAGAGTACCACTACGTACAAAAGGTGGCAAGATCTCACACTAATCTTGAGCTTTGACACAGTTATTGATATTTTGGACATACATGCGCAACATTTTTACAAACACCATATTTCACAAACCACAATTCCGAACAAGAAAATTAAATACGAATTTTGAAGATAATATCTAGATATAAAAACTTCATTTGAAACACCATTTCAAAAAACTCATAGTTACGCCAGAAAAATTAATTTAGTCAAACAACATTTTATTCCCGTCAGAATTTTTCAGCAACGTTTTATCAGTTTTGTAAAATATTTAAAAAATACTTTTACAATTCCAAAAATTCTGAAATTTGGTATGAATAACTATCAGGATGTCTACTATGTTCATTTAAAAGGATTTACCGAAATTTCTTCTAAGTTAGAGACAGCCTCGAAACTCTACATCTAACCAAAAACTCAATTTCGTTTCTACTCCAAAATTAACATCCTTAGTTTTCCAATATAGTATCAACATCAATGATTCACAAATCAATCATTCATTTTCGATTATTACTGTATATCTATTGTCTTAAGATTGTTGGGTGCAACAATCAAAAATGAATAAAATCAAAAAAACAAAATTTGTTGATACTTAGCTCCTTAAAGGAAGTGATTTGTCAAAACGGATGAACTCCTCGTATCTCCGTAACAACAACATGGTATGTAGCAAAACTTTTGAAAACAGAGTGAGTCACGTGTTCAACACGCTGTATAAGACAATAACGCCCGGCTACACTCAAAAAGTGATGCTATAGCCCCACAGGACGGATGCCTCTAGGATAAAACACCCTACTACACTTACTACTAACACTAGTAGTAGATGCTCAACTTGAGCTTCGCAACTCAGAAAAAACTCGTAAGGAAAATCTCGAAAACTTGAGAAAGATAATAAAAAATTATTATTCTTTTGGTCTCTCCAAAAATATGGAGAAACCTTTTTTCCTTGGATATAAAAATAGTTTGTGATATAATTTCTTAATACAACTTAAGAAGTGGAAACTCCCCGATGTGGGAGTAAAGTGTTTCATTCACAGAAGAAAACAAAGGACAAACCAAAACATGTAAACTGACCAATAGGAATAGACACAATATTTTATTTATTTTAATTAAAGGTTTAAAACTCATTTTTCAGCCTTGTTTTCCAACACAACAATCAATGAATATGCAGATATTAGAAGAATTGGATGATGAGGAAGATGGACAAACAACATAGATTACTGATTTGTTTCAATTATATAATGGGGGAAATACCCAAACCTTTAGAATCAAGAGAAGTATTCATAAGAAAATAAATGTTTTCTTATCGAGAATTTCACCATGAGTAGTTAATGCAAGACTATTTCATTCCAAAATGTATTTGCTCTGATCAAGATTTCCAGAGTCCATTCCACATAAGTCGCAACTTGTTAATTATGATTATCGGAGAATTTTGTAAACTACAACCTAAATTTAATCAATACGATGCACGAAAGGACATAGTTCTATAAAAGGTCACTGCAGTACTTAAGAGTTACGATCCTATGTTATGGGATGTCAACGAATGCCACGGATGAATACATTCGTATAGGCAAAACAACATCATTTACAAATATTTCATTGTTTTGTGAAATAATAATGAATCATTTTGGTTATATGTTTTTATGAAAACCAAGCCAGGATGATGTCAATCGAATATTTGAGGAAAATAGGCTTTCCTGGAATGCTCGGTAGTCTTGATTGCATGCGTTAGGCATGAAGAGGATTCCTTATTTCTTGGTAATATTAGTGTAAGGTCACTACACAAAACCTAATTGGTATTTTGGAATCTTTTGCTATGTATTTCCGGCTTGTGCTACTTATAATTGTTGAATATGACATGCCTTTTTTGGGCTTCCCGGATTGGCAAACGATATAAATGTTTTGCATAAATCTCTTTTGTTTGAAGACTTAAAGTATGAAATAGGTCATAGACTCATAATGCAAATTTCACCTCTAACAATGATAACTATGATAGACACAATTTTGTGACTTATTTGAGCTCATATTTATATTGCTTTTACTCAATTTCGTATTAATAATGTTATTTTAATTGTTTGTAGGTATTTTTGGAAGAATAAATAAACGTGGAAAAATCGGATAAAAAGTGCTAAAGGCACCCATCAAAAGTGATAAAGGCACCAATCGGAAGTGATAAAGGCACCCATGACATGTTATAAAGGCACCCACCTTTTGAGTTCAAAAATCAAAATTGTCGGGAAAATAATTCTCTTCATCTGCATAAATTTTGGATCGAGTTGTGAAGAGATTTTTAAGGCTTCTAAGACAAGAAATATTCTTGCCTTACTAAAAGAAATTCGTGTACAACTAAAACTCACGAAATCAAGGAAAGAAATATGTTTTGAGATTTCGGTTGTTACAAAGGAAATATTCTCAAGTTTATTCTCGAGTTCAGGCAAGGAAACAGTATCTTTCTCTCTTGTTTTAATACGGGAACAACATTCACATCATGGTCGGGATTAGAGTAACTCAGAACCGAGAAGAGAAATAAATTATCTCTCGAGATTATGGTGTTACTGCCAAGAAAATCATCATTGAATGGAAGATATTTTCGGAGATTTGGGTAGTAATGATGTTGTTGTATAAATAGGGGAGTCGAGGAATGAATGGTAGAGGCTGGCAGAGGCCAGAAAAGCTTAAGAAAAAAATCCAAAAAAATTTCAGTTCTCATGAAGAAGATGAAGAAACCGTGAAAAGGTTGAAGAAACTGTTGCAGAAAAGTTAGGTTGAAGAAATCGTTGCTTAAGATAGGAACTGTTATTAAAAACCGTGACCTATACTCTTGTATTCGATGGTTTTAGCAACAATTTCTTGAATAGTACCTGCGACAGAATTTGGCTATAATACACAGAAGAATTGTCCTTTCCCAACTGCACCCTCACTGAGTCGTTTTTTCATTAATTCATTTTATTCTTTCTGCGACTCCTTTGGTCAGTTCTTCTTTGTAAACACTTTTAATTAATGAATCCAATGCCTTTTCTTTTATTCTTTTTCTCCATGAGTAGCTAAATTCTTTTCTAGGGTTTTAGGAGAAAACTATATTTGATGTGTATAATTAATAGTTTTATTTCTTAGACAATATCACTCCATTATTGTGCTATTATTGATTAATAATTTTCTCTTCTTATAAAGCTTCGTTTTAATTGTCCTGGGTATTGTTCGACTATTGATATTTAATAAGCGAAGAAAAATTAGACTTTTGAAAAACGACGAAACTTGTAATATTATGATTTTAAATGTTATATTTTTCAAACATGAGATTGGGTTCAAAATTGTTTTGAGTAATTTGAAAGTAAATTTAAGAAATTGAATTGTTAATTGTACAAACATCAAAAGTAGTGGAATCCAAAACCCTAGACCTCTATCCTCCTGGTTAATTACTTTGTATTGTTATTTTATCTTTTTTATTTATTTAATTTATTCATTAAAAATTATTCATTTTGTTATTAGCACATTAATTATTTAAAAATTAGGACTTGCAATTCTGAAATCCCTGTGGAACAAACCGTGCTTGCATACTGTCCATCGACAGCCGTGCTCTTGCGGTATAAAGTAAAATCCCATCAAGTTTTTGGCGCCGCTGCCGGGGATTTGGAATTTGTGATTTTTATTTTTTTCTGTAATTTTGTGTTAATTAGTGTAGGATTTTCTTTCTTTTATTTTTATTTTTATTTTAGATTTTACTTGCGTATTTCTTAGTTTTGTTGTGCAGGTAATATTTTGCAATTCATGTGAAAAATTGTCTACCAAAAAAGGTTAATATAATCCCAATTTTATTTTTAATTTCTATTTTTAGATTTTTATTTTGTAAATAAGTAAATTAGGAAATTAGTATTTCTTTTGTGTATTTTTAGTTAGATCTTCATTTTATTTTGTATATAGATAAAAAAAAAAACTTGCACACACCAATTGCATCTTCCAACACCAAATTTTAGAAAAACACGTGGGATAGTAAGTTGAACCCTCTGGGCGTTACACCTTTGTCCAGTCTTTGACTGCAGGTATATTTTGCTAAGGTAACCTGAGCCTACCTATTTTAGTCGAACCTGCATTTGCACGTGCCCTTAAAAAAATATCGAAGTTTAGGCAGAATACGGAACCAGGACCGACAATGCTTGAAGTTTAGTTTTATTTTTTATCATTTCAATTGTTACTTTGTATTATTATATTTTGTTTATGTAATTTGAATTACGTCTATACCCTTTTTCTTATATATATTTTTGGTTTTGATTGATTTTTCGTTTCAATTTTCACATAATACACTAAACCGAATCAGGGTTTAACAACGGTTAAGTAGCCGTTGCTAAACACTGTATTTTAGATTTTAGCAACAATTTTAGCATCGTTACTAAAGTCAGTTAGCAATGGCTCCTACCAACAGGAATTAGCCGTTGCAAAATTTTTATCTGTGCGGTTAGTAAATTATTTACCAACATAAAAGAAAAGAAAGGCTAAGAATTAAGCAGTGGCTTCATTCTAAGCCACGACCCATTCTTAGCTACGACTCGGAAAATTAACTGTTCAGATGGAAATCAAAGTTATTTATAAAAAAGAAAATGTTACAAAATTTGAATATCAGATATTCATGCACCTGTAATATACTAGAACAAAAATTATTTTTATATTAAATAGTATAAATACTGCAATAAAATTCCTTCGAACATGGTATATATATACATCGCTACGAAATCCTCTAATCTGAGCAATCATAATAACACCCAATACCAATACACAAAAGTACTAACATTCACCATACTCGTTAACTGGCAATGCTTCAAAAAAGAGAATTTAACTGGCCAGATACCCGATACGATTAAATATGGGTATACAGATACCCGATACAATTAAATATGGGTATACAGATACCCGCACAGACATCCGTATGTTAACTTTAATGAAGATGATTTTGTAGTTCACCTGTTTTAGACATCTTTAATCACCTTATCTAGATGGGTATAAAATTTGGTAAGCCTCATGTAATTAAATAGGACTCAAATTAGCCAAGTATCTTATTTTGCCGCTGAAAATTAAAATGCCACGTGAAACCAAAAGTGAGAAGAAATTATTGTTCATGTAGACTTTTGAAATTACTATAATCAAGGTCCTGCACCACCAAAAGTCTAAAATAATTAAAAAGAAAAAAGAAAAATGTCTTGAGGAGCATTTCGCCGGGAAGTCTGCAACAGACATAAACCTAGAAAAAAGCTACCTCCTCGACCTCAATGGAAAGATGACAGAGTGAGAAAGACCCTATCAAGAGACGATCTAAAACCTTCTACCATTATTCTGTTTTATCTTCGGATTTACCGCAGTAAAAAATTGGTCATTGCCCTCTCGTATCTGCTGATCGTCAAATGCAAAACTGAAGAAATCAGTTGTGATTTCACTTGGGTTCGACTCAAATGCCTGCCCGAAATGAATTTCGTGCACTGGAAATATGTTCTGATACATGTCTTGACTCATGGGAGTGTTAACTGCATTGCTAGTTTCTTCAACCCCCATATCAATAACCCCTTGGCCATAGAATCTTTCATCAAGTTGCACTTCGTTCTGTGTAGGACTTTGATTATCTATTTTCCCATCCAAGCCTACATGATTAGGAATATTCGTCACCTGCGGAGCATTTGGATCAAAGGTTGGAAATAAGTTATTAACGGAGTTTTGTGCATTCTGATCAGCATTCTCATCTTCTGTAACCACAAGACCAGGCACGTTCATTATAGGTTGGGTTGAAGTTGGATTTAGGCTTGAAATTTGGCTTTGGTTTGCACTGGAGGGAATAGAATCTTGACTCGATTGATTGGATGGCATAGAGAAAACTGGTGGTGGATTCTCTTCAATAATCTGAAATTTTGATGATGAGATTTCGAGACCTTGAGAAGAATAGCTGCTTCCGTGTGCGCATAAGGCCTGGTGATTGTTTCTCGAAGTCCTATCAAGAAATCCATTACGGTAATTGCTGGAAGGGCATAGTTTATGCTCACAGGTATAAATATTATTTCCCACCACGGTTTCCAGATCGTCCGAGAGCTTCCTCTTACTGGAAAAATCTGAGTTAGTGATTTCTCCCTGCATTGGCTGAGCCATGATTCTTTCATTTGCTCCAACAGCTCCCCTCAGATTAAACAGATTCGTATCGGTGGGCTTCAACTCTTGTGCTTCCATGTTTGGTGCACCTTCAACCCCTTGCACATCATAGTCACCGCTGTCGCTGATGGTGATGATGGATCCATTAATGCCACCAGAAGAAGACATAAAAGAGAAATTCCCAGGGTGGAGGTTCCTGGCTAAGGCCTCTTCCTGGTTAATTATAGCCCGCCAAGTTTGACTCTCGTTTGCCGTCATCTTGTTCTGCATGATCTTAGACTGACTTACAAGCCTTCGGATCTTGGCAATATCTGGTGACATATGTTTGATTATCGCCATCAGTACAATAACCTTCCATGCCTTCTTCAGATCATGAGGCTTCCTGTACGGTGGAGGACCTGGATCTTTTGGTAAGCCCAATTGAGACCACCATTCCTCGTTTCCAGAGGGCCACCATGGTGGTGTTACGCCCTTATCCAATGGGAACCGCCTCTGATGTGGGTCGCAGTGCTGATTTAGAGTAGATATGAGAGATCCAAGTGTGCTATCCTGAAGTTCGTTCAAAGTACGAGCTGGGGTAGAAGCCACAGCGTCGAGGCTTCTGTTCAGACCAGGAATTGCATGATCTCCCTGCTGGTAATTCTCGATCGCAACTGGAGCGTTTTGGTCGAATCTCACTTTATCTTTCCACCACGAACGAAGATTATCAGATGCCCCAGTCACTGGCTTACCATCCTCAAGGATGATCCCATAGACGAAACCCTGTGCCTTGCACAACTCCATCAATTTTATCATGTTTTTCAGAATTAAATGTGTTGCCCTGCACATTGTTTTATTTTGGGCCTGTTTTTTCATTTGATGCATTTTTTTTCCTCTTTAATCTTTCTTAAGTCAATCTATATTCCTTCAACTGCATCTATTTCATCTTCCCTTCCAGAAAACAACATAGGAATTAGATACAGAGCATAAAAATGGAATTAATAAATCAAAATCAGATGATTAAATGAAATTAAATGGGGTTTCAAACCATTTATTGATGGTCCATATATCTAACCATTTATGTTACCAAAAAATTTAGTAAAAATTCCCTAAAGAGACGCTGAATTATAGACCAAATTTAACTTTCCTGTTTTTCAAAGCTAGATAATTTTCAGAGCAATAAATGAAGCTTAACTGCTTTGATTATTGTGATGACTAGTCCTAAGAAATAAAGAACATAATCTAAAAACAGAAAAACTAAGCACAGACTACAACATCTCCAACAATGCAGTCTGAGCAAATAAAACAAGGTATTAACATCACCCTGCAGATTAATCAAAGATTTTAATCTGGAACTTCAATTTTGATCAGAAAAAAAAAAAAAAATCGGCAGAAATTGTAAAACGGGTATCACATAAATTCAGATTTTCCCCCCAATTTCTAATCCATGAAAAACAAATACTTTTTCCATCCCACAAAAAATAAGCTTTTAACTATTTGCACAGTTTTTAAGAAAAAATATAAGAGAGAATTATTTTTTAGTATAAATATAACTACCAAATTCATAATATTTGTTAGATAAGTTTTTTATAAACACCGATTATTAACAAGGATTTATTTATAAAAATAAAAAATAAAAATAAAAAAGATCACTTAATTTAAGATAATTTAAGAAAAAAACACTCACTTCTTATGGGATGGAGGGAGTATATACTCTTTTAAGGGAAAGGGTTTGGTTTGTTTTATGGGGCAAACTAGCCTCTCTACTTTCAATCTCAATTTATAAGGTTTTATATAAGCTACTATTAGGGTAAAAAAACATCAACAAATTTGGAAGAACATTTAAGACACTCTTTTCTTTTAATGTTTATTAATTCTAGAATAAAGTTTGGATTCCATTAGACATACCAAAAACTTACATAGAATATCAATTAGTTAGTTTGTTAAGTATTTAATAGTATACCCTATGATAATTATTTTTACTTTTTTTCTATTTGTTCTAATTTTGGTTTTAAAATAAGCTTGGTTATGCATGGTTAACTATTTTTCTTTGTAAACTTATCGATCAGATTTTAGAGTTTTTTAATTTAGGTAAATATTATATTATTTTTTATGTAAAATGTTGCTAAGAAGGTAAAAGCAAAAATTATGACTGCATATTTATATCACCTAATAGATTGATTAAGATAGCTTGTCGTATTACGATTAGTACGACAAATTTAGATTCTTTGCTTTTATAATTGTGTTTATGATCAATTTCTCAACTTAAAAGTAGTCGAAATTTAGATTCTTTGCTTTTGTAATTGTATTTATGATCAATTTTTCAACTTAAAAGTAGTCGTTAATTCTTATTTAGATGATAACAAATTTTAAACTTTTTCAAATGTTCAAATGTTCGTGGTAAAACAAAATAAGAAAGTTTATTTGTATTCAACAAACTAATCATATGCGAAATAGTTCTTAAAAAAATTATTTGACAAGTTTAAAATGTAATCGGGTATGTGTGAGTGAACAAGCTAGTGTGTTACGATGATCAAATAGTTTATCACATCAACTTAATTAATAGTGAATAGTAGGAATGTCTATAAATTGACATAGGATTAAAAATTGAATAACTCGACTTATGATACAAGATTTAGCATCTAATTGTTATTGAAGTATATAATATTCTATAATAATCGAGTATTCAACATGGTATTTCTGGATATTGTATAATACTACGAGGTATGTGGGTGATTTTCGTGTTGTTCTTTTTAAATGTGATTGGCGAAATGTAGATAGTGATAAGGGATGTAGAAAAGATAAAAATGAAGTTGTTACTACGAGGTATGTGGGTGATTTCCGTGTTGTTCTTTTTAAATGTGATTGGCGAAATGTAGATAGTGATAAGGGATGCAGAAAAGATAAAAATGAAGTTGTTACTGCTGTTAATAAAACCATAAGTTGTTGATAAGATGAACCATATGTATTACCATCTCAAGTATCACAAGTTATGTATATGAATGAAGAACAGGGTTCCCATTGGCAGACGGTGATAAAACTAAAACCTCAAAACTATTATGATATGCCGATGCGTGAAATTAATACAAATTTGAGTCCTAGTGAAACAACGCAGGATTTGTACTCGTCTTATTCAATGGAAGATGTACAACGTGAACCGCAGCAGGATGATGATGATAATTTTCTTTGGGGTAGGGCTGATGTTCCTGATGAAACCATCACTTATGTTGCGCCAGAACAAGGTCGGGAGAAAGCTGTCGATCAAGATGATGCTGATATTGAAAGTGTCTATACTACTAGTGATGACGATGATTTGCTCGAATTTGAAGAGTCTAACAACGAGATGGACTGTGACTAATTTTAGTTGTTTGTTTTCTTTCATACTGCAGTAAAACTGTAATCTGTAAAAGAAGCTTAGTTTTGTGGTGGTACAACTAACATTAGTTTAAAGACAGTTTCTTCCCTGCTTTAAACTTTTTATTTTGAACTTTTTATGAAGATGTTATCTTTGGTACTAATGGGAACACTAATGTCTTAGTTTAACTTTATAATTTCAGTTTCATAGTTTTTCTATTTCATTGCTTTGGATTTCAACAATTGATTACATTCATAACTGGATTTCAGCAATTGGTTACATTCATTCATAACTGCATTTTTATTTCAATATGGATTTGATTACATTCATTCATAACTGCATTTTCATTTCAATAGTAGTTGATTACATTCATAAGTCATAATTGTATTTTCAATTCAAATTGTTTACATAGTGCGTTTTTGTTTTTGTGGCCATCCAGACGTTGTTGGGCATAAAAACATGCATCAGAAACCCATTGGAATGAGTTAGCATTTTTTGCATTTTAGATAGCTAATGCCATAATTCCATGGTGTTTGAGCTATCTTCAACTTCCTGTAGTTGTCGGAATTACATTGTTTGTTCATGCAAAATGATCTGGACCAAGGACATGACTTCACTTCATGATAACCATCACACAACCGCAACAAGTAGAGAGGAAGCTTTATCTATTTTCTATCTTGATTTCACGTGCCTAATCACACTTGTGGAACAGACACGTGTGGTTAATAACGACCTAATAGTCCGGTAGTCGCAAGTTTAGTTGTTTGAAACATTGAAGCGACCAAAATTATGGCAGTCGGAAAAATTTTAATCGTTTAAAATTCACTTTCCCTTTTCTGAATTGGCGATCGCTATAACTTGGTTGCTGATACAGGTTTTACCAGCTAAACATATTTTAGATTGTTGATCTATGGTAACTTAAAGTAAATAGCTACTAATCTAATAGCCTACTCGCTATATTGCTGGGAAAAGTGCTGGAGCAACAAACAAATTTATCTAGTAGCTATGATATAGTGAAACAGGCTTATAGCAGCCGAAATTTCTAGTAGTTGCAAACATGGTTGCTTGACTGTTAAAGCGACTAAAATTTTGGACTCTTGCTAATATTTTGGTCGCTTAAACCATATTTTCTTATCGTGCAAATTTTAAAAATGGCGGTTTGAAATCCTAACAGCTAAGACGAAGTTTGTTTTTTTTTTTTCAAAATCTGGCTATGTGACTACCTGGTTTATTGATATTGGTATTTAGCATTTAACATCTAGTTATTATTTAGAATATATAATATTTCTTTGATCATTGAGTAATTCAATGGGCATTTTGGTTATTGTACATATGTTATGACGTTTACCCGAAACCTAAAAACGGCTATCTACTAATGAAGATGATTATATTTTTTTAAGTGTGGCTTAGAATAAAAAGACTTAAAAACTTTAATATTTGGAATACTATGGAAAACAACCGGTTATGATTACCTGGTCCATTGATCTTGGGAGAAAGCTTGAAGATGTTATATTTGAAACATCAAAAATTATTCAATGATTTAAGTTAATTATTTATCGAATGAAAAATGTGTGTTAGTAAATTAAAGAAGCACGACACGTGGAAGAGGATCAAGTTAA
>JAJJMC010029714.1:0-7500 GCA_023531435.1 Papaver californicum | reverse complement strand
GAGCATCTTTCACAATCCCTGGAGAGATAGTTCACTAATAGACCGAGGGATAAGTAATTCGACTCATTCACATACAGATCATGAATGTTTGGAATCCATATTATGCAAGGAGACATTGCTTTTGCTAATTCGAATTGAAGGGTGATATCAAATCGGTCTTTTTTCGGCGTCATATACATAGTTAGCGCATTCGTCATAGTTAGCAGCTCTGTATCAAGGTCATCATCGATATCGTCACTAGCATCAATCTCGATATTGTCACTACCATCAATATCATCAATAAGATAACCTTTAGGCTTGTCATCCAGGAACTTGTTCGGAAATACCGTAATGAAAGGAACATAAGAGTTTGTCGCTAGGTATTTGACCAAATAGGATCGTCCAGTTCCTATAGAACCTATCACTAAAATACCCCTAGACGGGGATAGGGCTAAGCGGAGCGAAAAGGGTTTTCCATGAGATGGGAAATGAAAACTATTAGCCCCACACGAGGTTTGTGAATAAGTGATTGTCTGATAATGAGCAAGGAATATCCGTCTTTCTGCTAAACAGGATCTATTGAACTCATAATTCATTAGATCTTTTTTATGAATGTCAACTAAGTATCGTAAGTAAATTGATCCCGGTTGTTCAACCATTTGATAACCAGAGTCATTCTTTGATAAATGATCACTATGAGTCAGACTCAATAGAATTTGATCAATCCTTTTTTTTGTCGTTAAGGTGGAGAACTGAACCAAGAATTCTCTTTCTTCATCATCAATCGAATCACTGTTCGCGACCCAGGATTCTATTTTATCATCAATCCAATCAACGTTCACGTTTTTTCTTTTTCTTATCAATGAATAGATCTCTTTACTTGTACGACTTAGATATCTCGTATTTCTCGAAAAAGTGATTCGATTGATGGGATTTGGTATGATACTTATGATATCGATGAGATTGATATTCAAATATTTCTTCTTAGAACGTATTGATTTGACCCCATAAGTGGGACCACCACCCAATAGCATGTTGCCACCAGAAGCAGAACCCCGTATTTCTTCTAGAGAATCTCCTAATTGTTCCAGAGCAACTAGAAAGAGATTCTTTAACCAGAAAGAGTTCAGTTCAGATGTAGGATACCTATCCAGAAGTTTTCGCAACTCAATCATGTATGATGGAATCATCAAAGATTTGATCTTTTCGAACTCTGTCTGTAACTCACTAGAGGCCCGGGAAACAAAGAGAAGATGTGTACGAACGAGATATCCAGCAACAAGAAGAAGGAAAAGGATTGAATAGAGGAACTCCCGAGCATTTGGTGATCTCAGATGTATCCATATCAATGGAACGGGTGACTCATTATTTCGATGAATCATTTCTTCGGACAGAAGAAGATTATGTAAACACTTACTCGAAATCTCACTTATCGGATTCCATTGTGGAAGAATCGCCCACAATTTTTTCTGAGGAATTGGCCATGATGTATCTGATCCATGCATAATATCATGAAAAACGGATACAAATTTTTGACTGCTACTTAGTATCGGCAATAGGTCTGAAAAAGTATCTAAAAGGGTGAAATTTAGATATTTGCACCCTGCCGAAGTAAGGAACCATGGCATATATGTTTGTAACAGATTCCATTTTGAGAGATTTGAAAAAGCACTATCTCGTTGAAGGGTTCTATACATCTGCCATTTCTCAACGCATTTCTTTAGACAAAGACTCTGTTTTTTCCTCTTTTCGGATGGTAAATATTTCTCAGAACATGGAGTGTGAATCAAACCCATGTTTGAATTGAAATTGAGATACTGATGCAAGTTCTTCCCTTCTGAATCAGAGAGATTCATATCTGAAAGAGGTTGACAATAAGTTCTTTCAAAATTGACTATTTGTCCCTCTGTTAGAGGTGTTCCAGAAATGTCTGGGATCGAGTAAATAGCTCTACGAACGAATGGATCGGATCGAATTGGAAAATGGAAAGATTTGTACAAGTTATACCTTTCGTCACCACTTTGTGGAAAATCGTTAGGTATGAATATGTTAGATACCTGTGACTCGATTGATGAAATAGTATCTCTCTCCAAAAAAACATGTTTTTTTGGACCGACGCACAAAGAAAAAATGTTGTTGCGAATGAACAAGATATTGAGGAATTGTCCATACGTAAGATCATAATTATTGATACGGGCCTTTTCCACATAAAAAGGGAATCTTTTGTTACAATCGAACCAGAAGTGATGTGGATTATTCAAGAATCGAAGTCGATTTGCTTTATAAAAAGAAGAGATCAATGAACTTCTATGAAATGGTTTCACGGGATTCAGCCAATTGTCTCGATCGTGGGATATCATTGAGAAATAGGAATCGGTGTTATCAAAGTCTTTCCTGCGATTATTTCTAGTATGAAATGAGTCAATCATCCACTTTGGTATCTTATTGAATAAAAACGGTGATATTGTTCCTCCATTGATCAAGAATTTCGATTTTTGGGAAGTATCACGATTATCCAATAAGAAGGGTTTCAATTTATTCAAATGAACGATTTGAACACCTATTGATTCTAACAACTGATTGCAGAGTTGATCATTCGGCCCTTTCAATTCATAGATGTGGATCTCGGACCTATGAATGGGGATATTCCCGATACTCACAAAGAAAAAAGGAAGTGACTTAGACAAAAAGAGAAGTGACTTGGACAAAAAGAGAAGTGACTTGGACAAATCTTGTTTGTCGATAACCTCGGACCAATCAATCGAATATTGATTAATACGTAATCGACCGAACACTACTTGAAAACGGCTCTTCTGCTCAGAAACGAAATGTTCCAAATGTTCCTGGAAATTATTGCTCCCGTTGGGCCATTTGTATCTATATGCATTAGGATCCCGATTCATGGATCTCTCGGTTCGAGAAATAAGAGGATCGAACCATTTCTTCTGACTCTTTTTCAAATTCGATAAATGTTGGTTGATCGTATATTTCATTATAGTTCTATGATTCAGAGTATCATTTCCTATTTGATCCCTTTGAATTCCATAAAAGAATCGATTCGATACATTTCTTATGTACCCATAGGTGCTATATTGGATTTGAATCAGATTTCGGATCAATCTATATTGATTGACTGCCTCCATTATGTTGTTGCTAGCAAATACCACTCTTTTTGGTTTTGGATCTTCCAAGTCATTCCCGCAGGAGATCCGGACCGATTTTTTTCTGATCCTTCGATAAAAAGATTCATTCTCTTCATAAAAAATAGGAGGTAGAACCAAGAAAGATTTCTTTTTCGATTCATCCCTGGAGTTGAATACCTCATTCAATAATTTTTTTTTATCCAACCCGTAGGAATCAATAGAAAAGGAAAATCCCTTATGATACACCAGATCCGGCTCGGTTATTGATAGAGTGAATAGATCTGCCATTTCTTGAAATCTCTCTTCTGATTCAAAATCGCGGTGTAACGTGTACCCCCCCCTGTTTCGGTCATGGAATAGATGAAAGAAAGAAAAAAATGGATTTTGGTTCAAGAATGAAATCTTATTGGAACTGGCCATATCCGGTTCATCCTTCGGAACCATATCACATCCCGGATCTGATGAAATAGGATGAATTGAGACGGTATTTTGTAAATACGTAATTATCTTGAATATATCAACCATTTCTTTATTTTCCGATCGTCTGGAAGGGACAAAAGAAACATCTTGTTCTTTCTTCAACAATTTATGATCTCTAGTGGACCTCTCAGTAGGATTCGAACCCAGATGAAGTTCTGACCATCTGTCAGAGAAAAAGGAACGAATTGATTTTGTAGAATTCCCAAGAATTGCTTCGATTTCTTCCGGAAGCAGATGATTATTCATCTGCTTCTCACGTTCCGTGAATAGCCGGGACATTGAGGAATATCCAGAAAGGCATTTCGGGAATCGGTCTGATTTTCTCTCTGTTCGTTCCGTTTGAAGAAAGGAAGGATCCCAAAGAATCGATCTTTCTTTTAGTTGTTGAATCTCTCTTTGATTGATCAATGTGTGATATTCCGAATCCTCATTACTAATCGAATCGAAAGGGTCTCTGGATTGATCAGAAGATCCTTTCAATTGGCTAGAATTCGTTACTTGAACGAAAATAGATCTTGTGGAATCATATTGAATATTTGACGATACATTCCGTACCTTGCTAAAAAACCGATCCTTGCTTACCAACCACACATTGTCTAACCAAATCCAACTCTCTCTCGATACGTTCCTCAAAAAATCCGACTCGTGCAGATTCTTCCCCCAACTAACGAAGATATCTTGGCGGAATTGCCACATATGAAATTGAGCACAATTTTGCAAAGAAATACCCCACTTGTTTCTCGAGAAGAGATGGGAAACATGTTCAATCTCATTTGATTGAATAGTTGACTCAGCTCCTTGTTGTTTGAAGAAACCCTCCACTTCAATTGGTCTTTTTTCACGAAAAGCAGACATGAGATAACAAATCCAGTGTTTCACTAAGATTTCGAATAGCTGGCCCGAATTCAAGTTGATTATGTTTCGCTTCTTCCTCAGAGAAAGACGATCAAACAATTCCCAATCATGGTCCTTGCGGATCGGATCATCCGTATAGGATACAAAAAGAAACTCCAGATATTTGATATCTTTCTCTTTAAATGAGATCTCAATTCCAGCTACGGTTTCCTTAGATATCTTACAACTAGAATTCCACCTTTTTCCGATCCGGTTCCTCCACCACCGCGAACCCCAGTTAGAGTCAGGCATGATACACTTTTTCGTTATTGGGAGAACCCAAGTACTCTCTTTCGGATCCATGAAACAACTCTCAGAGATCTTTTTCCCTTTTGGAAGATAGAGGAGCGAAACAATCAACCTATTAATATTGGAAGACCAAAAAGATTCTTCCGATGTATCATTTCTGGGTCCAATGGAATTCATAGGTATAGGAAGAAGCCCCATCAAATAGAGATTTTTTCTTTCGACCATATTTCGATTGTTAATACGATATATAAGGACCGCTACTACAAGCAGTACTACACCTTTGATCGTGAAATATCGATTGCTTGTTGAACCCTGTGAATCGCGTGAAAGGAGGATACTCCAAATTCGGGGGTCAAAGAGTTTCATAAAACGTTCTTGGTGGAAAAAAATGTGAGTGAAAGATCCCACTGAATCGAATTTGGTCCATGAATCTAAGAAATAGTGAGAATTCTTGATCTCTCTCAATATCTCTCTCAATTCGAAGATCCAGGATTTGAATTGATGTCGTTTCATTGATTCCTGTTTCATTGATTCCTCCTAAAGATTTCATTTCAATTGGAATTTGGTTATTCACGATGTACGATGATCCCTGTTAAGCATCCATGGCTGAATGGTTAAAGCGCCCAACTCATAATTGGCAAATTCGTAGGTTCAATTCCTGCTGGATGCACGCCAATGGGAACGTTCAATAAGTCTATTGGAATTGGCTCTGTATCAATGGAATCTCATCATCCATACATAACGAATTGGTATGGTATATTCATACCATAACATATGAACAGTAAGAACTAGAATTCTTATCAATACTGGAACTCATAGGGAAGAAAATGGATTTATGGATGGAATCAAATATGCAGTATTTACAGACAAAAGTATTCGGTTATTGGGGAACAATCAATATACTTCTAATGTCGAATCAGGATCAACTAGGACAGAAATAAAGCATTGGGTCGAACTCTTCTTTGGTGTCAAGGTAATAGCTATGAATAGTCATCGACTCCCGGGAAAGGGTAGAAGAATGGGACCTATGGGACATACAATGCATTACAAACGTATGATCATTACGCTTCAACCGGGTTATTCTATTCCACCTCTTAGAAAGAAAAGAACTTAAAAAAAAATACTTAATAACACGGCGATACATTTATACAAAACTTCTACTCCGAGCACACGCAATGGGGCCGTAGACAGTCAAGTGAAATCCAATTCACGAAATAATTTGATCTCTGGACAGCGTCATTGTGGTAAAGGTCGTAATGCCAGAGGCATCATTACCGCAAGGCATAGAGGGGGAGGTCATAAGCGTCTATACCGTAAAATAGATTTTCGACGGAATGAAAAAGACATATCTGGTAGAATCGTAACCATAGAATACGACCCCAACCGAAATGCATACATTTGTCTCATACACTATGGGGATGGTGAGAAGAGATATATTTTACATCCCAGAGGGGCTATAATTGGAGATACCATTGTTTCTGGTACAGAAGTTCCTATCTCAATGGGAAATGCCCTACCTTTGAGTGCGGTTTGAACCATTGATTTACGTAATTGGAAGTAACCAATTAGGTTTACGACGAAACCTAGAAATCAATCACTGATCCAATTTGAGTACCTCTACGGGATAGACCTCAACAGAAAACTGAAGAGTAACGGCAGCAAGTGATTGAGTTCAGTAGTTCCTCATATAAAATTATTGACTCTAGAGATATGGTAATATGGAGAAGACAAAATTGTTTGAAGCACCGACAGAACCGGAAGCGCCCCTTGTTTCAAAGAGAGGAGGACGGGTTATTCACATTTCATTTGATGGTCAGAGGCGAATTGAAAGCTAAGCAGTGGTAATTCTACCCCCGGGGAAAAATAGAGATGTCTCCTACGTTACCCGTAATATGTGGAAATATCGACGTAATTTCATAGAGTCATTCGGTCTGAATGCTACATGAAGAACATAAGCCAGATGATGGAACGGGGAGACCTAGGATGTAGAAGATCATAACATGAGTGATTCGGCAGATTTGGATTCCAATATATCCACTCATGTGGTACTTCATCATACGATTCATATAAGATCCATCTGTCTAGATATCATTATATACATCCAGAAAGCCGTATGCTTTGGAAGAAGCTTGTACAGTTTGGGAAGGGGTTTTGATTGATCAAAAAGAAGAATCTACTTCAACCGATATGCCCTTAGGCACGGCCATACATAACATAGAAATCACACTTGGAAAGGGTGGACAATTAGCTAGAGCAGCGGGTGCTGTAGCGAAACTGATTGCAAAAGAGGGTAAATCGGCCACATTAAAATTACCGTCTGGGGAGGTCCGTTTGATATCCAAAAACTGCTCAGCAACAGTCGGACAAGTGGGTAATGTTGGGGTGAACCAGAAAAGTTTGGGTAGAGCCGGATCTAAGCGTTGGCTAGGTAAGCGTCCTGTAGTAAGAGGGGTAGTTATGAACCCTGTAGACCATCCCCATGGGGGTGGTGAAGGAAGGGCCCCAATTGGTAGAAAACAACCCACAACCCCTTGGGGTTATCCTGCGCTTGGAAGAAGAAGTAGAAAAAGGAATAAATATAGTGATAGTTTGATTCTTCGTCGACGTACTAAATAGGAGAGAAAATCGAGAATATGTTTCTTCGTCTTTACAAAAGAAAAAAAGATAGGAGTAATTAGCTGTGACACGTTCACTAAAAAAAAATCCTTTTGTTGCTAATCATTTATTAGCAAAAATTGAAAAGCTCAACATCAGG
>JAJJMC010029712.1:0-36020 GCA_023531435.1 Papaver californicum | reverse complement strand
GTCAACTCGGTCAAATCGGGACAAATCGGGTCAAACCCGAGTCAAATTGGTCAACCCGAGTTGACCGAGTCAACTCAGCACGGGACCGATCGGAATTCGTCTGCATCAACTGGCCACTTTCAATTCGCGTGAGAAACAAGTTTTTGTTGCTTCCAGATTGTTCTAAACACTCATAGTTATCTCACGCAAGTCATAAACATCAAAAGATCCCGTAAAATCAGCTTGAAAATCATGTATTTGGCCGGAATCATGATTCGATTAAGATTGGGATTTGTGGGCAGTTCTAGAGAGTTCTATTAGGTTTAGAACTCTCTTTAGGGTTTCTACTATCTATATAAACCAAGAGAAGCCAAGAAAATCGAACAAAAAAACCTAGACAAGAAATCAGAGAAATTCCGGCCACTTCCGGTCGTCGCCGGTGACCTGCTGCTGCTCCGGCCGGCGTGTTCTTCATCCACCATCACCGAAGAAGACGATCTTGTAACATCTATATACGTTGCATATCCAGTTTTACATTCTGCTCCTGTTGCCTATTCTTTCAAATCTTTGTTGCTTAGAATACTTTCTGTTACAGCTGAACCCTCTCTTGCAACATTTATAAACGTATCTGTTCAGCTGTTGCACTATTATTTCACCTTGTAATCAACTTTTTGAGCAATGAAAAGATCTTTTGAGCAAGTTTTCTTCACCATGGGCTAAGTTTATTTACTGGGATGATGGATAAGGTATTTTTCTCAATTTTATGTGATTTAATTATTTTCTAATAATTATTTATAATTCTTTTGTTATTAGAATTGCATAGTTTTAAATAGTAAAAACGGTTTTCTTTCAACAGTTGTGCTTTTGCTTGATGGATTATGCTTAGTTAATTAATTTTGATAGTCCATGCTTGTGATTTACCTCTGTTTGTTAGCATAACAAAACCAATTTTGGCAATTATTTGGGCTTCAATTAATTTAAAAAGAATTATCTGATTAATCACATAGGTTGTTAGAATTACCTGATTCCTGATTCCTGGTATTTTTAAAATTATTCAAAAATCATCTTTAGGTTATTTAGTCTTTTTCTTACTCCTGAAATTTTCTAGAGTTAATTAGAATCATTATTTTCTAAAATCATTACTTTCACAAGTTCGAGAATCGAACCTCTTTTTACCACTATATAAAACACCATCAGAATGCACCCACTTCTTACGCCTAGATTTAACGGTTTTGATTGACACGTCTATTTCACTCTCACGCCCCCAATAAGTTCTCTTCTTCGTTAATGTTCTCTGAAAGAAGAAAAAAACGCATTGTTCCACTATCTTGCCCTAATTTCTTAAATTCATTGTTGTTCATTATTTTCTCGATGAAGGCTGAAAGAAAAAAAACGCAAGGTCTGGGAGTCATAGCCGTTTCATGTTCTTTCCGATCAATGGAATTATAGATCATAAAACCGCTTGCAATAACAAATTTTTCAATAGATAAACTCATTTGGTGTATCTCTGAGGTTCATATATACTTTCTCCAATTTTGGGTTTGATTTTTCGATATCAAGGTAAGCCCTACATTTTTGATTCTCTAAGTATATTGTTGTTGTCTTTTTGGTGTTTAAGGTGCTCTTTGATCATTTTAATTGTAGGTAACTAATATATTATGTTCATCAATGAATTTATATTTGTTTAACTAGATTGTTGTGTACGTATATCATGGAATGTGGTGTGGTTCCGTATGTTTTCTTTTTTCATATATGATGAGAGGAAAAAATGATAGTTTTAATTGCAAACGAACTTCACGTCTTCACTTACTCACTTCAAGTTCTGCTTTTTTCGTCTTGAACATATGCAAATATCTATCTTACGAAAAGAAATGGTCTCAGACCAATCCGACCGTCCAAAAACTCTCTTTTTCAGTGATCAACGGATGTCATTTATCAGTTTATGTGATCCATAAATCGTGGATGAGAATGCACCCACTTCTTACGCCTAGATTTAACGGTTTTGATTGACACGTCTATTTCACTCTCACGCCCCCAATAAGTTCTCTTCTTCATTAATGTTCTCTGAAAGAAGAAAAAAACGCATTGTTCCACTATCTTTCCCTAATTTCTTAAATTTATTGTTCTTCATTATTCTCTCAATGAACAAAGCCTCCATTGCAGATTCTAACTCTTTCGTTTTTTTTGGCACGATCACCATGCTTGATATCCAAGTTGGATATCTAACTTCCAAATAAAGCCTGCATGTAAGAGTTTTTTGATTTCTTTTGCAACCGGTAGATTATTTCTGGAGATATCTTGCGTACCCATTTGCCAAAATGGGGTCATCCTTGGTTGTATGCGTAACTCATGACGAACAATATTTGGATTTATACCTGCCATGTCTCCCATTTTCCAAGCAAAAATGTCGTCATATTCTTTTAATAGTGTATACAAAACACATTCTCACTTTGGTTCCATTAAAGTTCCGATCTTGATTATTTTTGGAAATTCTTTTGTTCCTATGTTAACATTTTTTTTCTTCTCAACTGCTGAAAAAAATGATTTGGGGGATCCTAAAAGTGAAGGAGCTCCTTTTAATTGTCATTTGGGTGTGTTTCTGCTCTCTTCAACCTTTGATGCGTTTTCTTCATATATTTGAAATCCGCATTTGCATTAGGCCTATTCCTACAGTCTCAATCATGTATTGATCGATTGCCTCTTCTCTGGCCTTGATTTTACGTTCTTTCTTTCTTTGTTGTAGTGTTTAGGTACGTTCCTCATTCATCTGTGTTTATATAAGTACGCATGCCCTTGCGGTATTCTGATCTCCTTTAATTTTTATTTCTCCTTGCGGTGTTGGAAACCGCAAATATTGATGATAAGTTTCAACTACTTCCTTCAAACGTTGGACCCCGTGTCTTCCAATAATTGAATTATATGGAGATAGAGCCTCTACCATACTGAATTTGGTAAGGATGTTTATGGGTCCTGCCATAACTTCAAGTAGAATTTCTCCTTTAGGTTTTGAAGCTACTCCATTGAATCCGTAGATAATGTAATAAGAAGATGTGAGTTGATCATCTTTAAGCCCCATTTTTTGAAATGCATCATAAAACAATACATTAAGTGAACTTCCCTCATCCATAAGAACTTTCTTTACATTCCATCTGGACATTGGTAAAGTAAGTACTAGCGGATCATTATGTTTTTCAACTTCTTGATCTACTTCACTTGCTGAAAAAGTTAATGACGTAGCCATCCAATCTTCCCATGTCTCTGTGACCCTACCCGCAATTTTGAAGATTTCATGATCATCAATTCTTTTCCGTAATCTATTATTAATTTCTTCATTTATAGATAATAGACTATGCTCCACATGGGAAATTGTATTTATATTTTGACTGTTCTCCGGGATTTTCACGGTCTTGTCAAGGTATGGCCTTGCTGGTGGGTCAGGTAAAAGAAGAAATTCTTTTAGTTCCCCTGCATCAATTAACTTTTGGACTTGTATCTTAGAATTCTTACATTTATTTGTAGCATGACCATAGAAAAAATGGTATTCACAATAGTCTTTGGAATTTTCTGTATGTGGAGGTTGCCATCCTTTAGACCAAGGCCATTCAAAATTTTTGTCTATTCTTGATTGAATTTAAGATTCAAGAATATCCAGTGTTTAACTTAGTATAAATTCGATCTTCAAATTATTTATTGAGTTTCTTTTCATCATCTCCTTTTCCTCGCTTGGATTCACAAAAAAGCATTTGGTCCGCAACACGTTTTCCGGAGCATGATGCTGGTTCAGCAGAATTGGTTCTATGTGTAGTTTTTGAACTTTGAGGATTTGCTCTCGGATTTTTCCTTTGTATCTCTTGAAGTCTTGCATGTTTTTCAATAATTACTCTCAACTCTACCTCAGTTGTGGGATTTGTACCATGAATATCTATGAAAAGTGGGATCATGCGGTTTGATATTCCCCATTTGTAATAATTGATGATGTCTGAACTGATATTCCTTGTTGCTTGACAGATTGCATGTCATCGATCTGTAGAATCCTGAATTATTTCTTCTGGCCATGATGCGAGAGCAAATAGTTTATTCATTTCACCATTTGTGGGTTTGTTGTACATGTACGTTTCCAAAAATATATGAGTCAATTATGCATATGAATGTATCATTCCTTCAGGAAAATTATCAAACCATGCAAGCGCAAATCCTTTTAAACTAGAGGGAAATATCTACACATAACAACATCATCCCACTCTCATCGTGCCATATTTCGATTATAATATTTTAAATGAGTTGCTGGATTTTTGGTTCTATCATAATATTCAAAATTAGGAATATCATATTTAGGCGGGATGAATGCCAATGCCAAATGCGGTTCAAGTGGTGTTGTACTTGCTTCTTTTAATACTTCATCTACGCGTCCGCCTCCTTCTTTATTTTTTGATCATTTAATTTCTTCCCTCATTGCTTCTAAATCCTCTAAACATTTGTTCCATTTTGTATCTTGAGGTCTTCTTGGCTCGAAATCATAATAGTCTGATTTATCTTGTACATGAAACTGATTTTGTCTATCCAGATGTAGTTGATCATACACATCGTCATTCGGTTCAACTATCATTATTCTTTGATCCCTATTAATTTCGGATTTACTTTATGCGGGACCTTTGGAATTTACTTCTTGCCTATGTGGTTTTGTAGTTGGTACTTCAACCTCATAATCGATTTTGTCTCTAAACATTTGATTCTCTTGTGCTAAAAGTGCAATCGCCTCTGCATAAACCTTCTGATTCTTTCTCATCTCATTTAATTCATCATTCAACTGAATATAAGGATTAATCACATTTTGAGTTGTTGCCTTATGTTGACCCGCTGTCTTTGTGTTATTATTGATAGGTTGATTAGCAGGAACATTTGGCTCTGGTAATTTATCATGTGGTCTTTGTATTTGTTTTGTTACATTAATTTCCTGAGGCTGATTATCATTTCTAGGCTCTTCCTTCTGCAACGAGACAATGATTATAATTCTGTATCTCTAGTTCTATTTGAGGCATTTCGTACAGTGGTTGGGGCCTTTGTGGTCCTTGTGATTCCTCTACAACTTCCTGGAGTTCAATAAAATTCCTTATATTGTTTGTTACGATAACGAATGTTGCCTTGTCAATTTCAACTTGCTCTGTAATTATTCTGAGTGCAGCAGCTTCTACTTCTTCACCTTCTTTTTGATTACTACTCTGTCTGATTCATCATTTGATTTTATGTTTAGCAATTTAGTAGCTGAATTGATATTTTCTATCTGGTTCCGAGCTATTATTCTTGAAGCCGCGGGAACTTTTCCCTGTTGTTCTGATTATTGATTACTATTTCTTTTGATTTTTCCATCTATATAATTAACCTAAACAAAGAAAAATCATGATTCATGAAAATCATAGTAATAATAAATCATAGCAAAAGAACTGTCATTTCAAAAGCATGGTTCATTAAGCCATTTTTGCAAGCAGATTTTACGATATTTTGGGAATTAAATTATATCAATTAATTTAAAACAAAAATCAGGATTTAGAAGGATTCGAACCATCCCAAATCTCCACAAACTATTTGAAAACATTCAGGACCGTATACAATTCATTATGCAAATAAAATATTATATAGGGTAAATATAATGTTTTTAAGCAAAGTTACTTCTTATATAAAAATCAGTAAAAGCATAAATTGTTTCGAAGAAATTCAAGAACAAAATTGATTAATTTTAGGATTTGCAATCATTGAAAGTATTCTATTAACGAATTTCACAAATCAGGAGAAACAAAGAAGAATATTCAGTTTTGAACTTCAAAAAATTCTCATCCTAGTTTTAGAGAAATAGGAACAGAGGGAGTTTTTTCATAAATTAGATTCATAAGACTGTATGAAAAGCTTAAACATTAACAAATTACGAACAGGTAAAGTAAATTATTTACCTTTTCCTTGTTTCTAACGCCAAATTGTGATTACTAAAAGATCTAGTAACACAACCATATGAATCGATTGTATAGAAATCATATAAGTAGGATGAAATCAACTTTATTAGATAAACTAGATTGCAGTAAATAAAATATGAAATCATCACGAGAGAATTTAACGTGGTTCAGTATTAATTTATCTACATCCACGATGAAACTGAATGATTGTTTTATTAAAGATCAAAATGATTACATGTAATGAATTAAATCTAAAGAAAATTAATATACATATATTCTCACCTAATTTCTTATTCTTTTAGCCTAATTTCCTTCCAATTTTTCGATCCCTCTTTCAATATATGAGTTCAATATTTATAGTACTTTTAAGGGTCCCACTAAATCTTATCAGTCCATCTCTTTAATCTTATATATATATTCAGTATTTTCCAGTATATTCCCGTAGAATATGATGCAGGTCTTTATTGTTTTATTGGATTGTACGCAGGGTGGATCGCATTCTCCTTACGGTTTCATTTTTTGGCTTTTCTAATTAGATTCTTCCACGCAGATGTTCCCGTTGACATGATGCGAATAAAGTAAACTTTGGACCGTTTATCTTTTCCAAGTTACTGCATGTGTGGCACGTAACTTGCGGGAAAGATGTCATACTTTGACTCCTTTTGTGTCATGCTTTGACTTTTTTATCCCGCAACCTGCGTGATTGATATATGTTTTTCATGCAGTAATGATGTCAGGTTTGCGTCATCTGTCGCGTCTCTGTCAAATCTGCGCCATCTGTCGTATTTAATTAACCGTCAGTTGGATTTATCTGAACCGTTGATTTTATTTCGGGATATGAAAAAGAACTTTCAGGCCTTGATTCCGTACTTCCCAAGCTATCGTAATCTGGTGATTCTATTTAAAATTTTAACACGTGTATAGTGGAGATTTGGTATTTACGTTGGCTCGGAAAGGTGTTAGGCTTGAAGACTCTTGTGTGTTATGCGGTAATTCTAATGAAACATTGAATCATATTCTTATTCATTGCAAAGTAGCATATATATAGTGTGGTCAATGCTCACTCCCTCTGAATGGGGTTGGTGTTTTCCTAAATCCTTTTATGACTTAGCTAAATGCTCGCATTTTAATAGTTTCAAATTCCGGTAGAAAGTTCTGGTCTTTGATCCCTGCAGCTGTGTTTGGGTCTCATGGAACGATATAAACAATCGAATTTTTGAAGGAAAGCATGATTTCAAGACTGACGTTGATCTGTGCACGTAGGCTAAGTCGTTAGTGCTTGCTTAAACTGCATCTTTTAGCCATAGAGTTGTAAATGTTTCGAGCTTAATTTTTAATTAGGACCTGTCTTTGCTTAATTTTCTGTTTTTTTACTGCCTTTGGTAGTTTTTGTGTATTCTCCTTTCTTATTAATTTGATTCCTCTCTTTCAATCAAAAAGAAGAAAAAATTAGTCGGATCGTTTTTAAAAACTCAAAAAAAAACCAAAAAAAAAAGGAAGAAACAAAATGGTTTATATATTGATCTTGGTATAATCGGTATGAGCGGATTCAAAAGATTTAACAATTTCGCAGTAGTAAACTCTGCAAGAACAAGAAAATAAAACCTACTTCCAAATTGCTGCTAAATCGAAAAAAAAAAAACTGAAGATATAAAAATATAGATAAGCGTTTGTGATAAGAATTGTGCTTGGAAGTTAAAATAATCGATAAAAATGGTTTATATTTCCACTATAAGTTTGAGTCGATTCGTTGTTAGTAAGTACTTTGGAAGGTTGCCTTAATAACTTCATCTTTATATTTATAGGGATGAAAATGTTGTCGAAGGAGATGGGAATCATGGGATCCTTCAATTTTTACACGTGATGTTTATTGTCGGAGAAAATAATTTTTAATAAATTATTTTTTGGTTTTGGTGTTATTTGATCTAATGATTTAAGGGTCTAAGGATATTTATCCATTTCCTATGTGAACGAAAGATAAATCTTTAGTTTCATATTAGGTAAAGTGAAAACTACTACCAATCTCATATTATATGGGTTGTACATTTTAAAACCCTATAAAATGGATCCTTCATCCCTAGCTTCATACTTTTGATATTTTGTTGATTCTAGGCCCAAAATTTTACACTTCAGGGCTTTTTAATAAACTGATTTATTTTTAATACCCATAGTACCCCTATGTGTATATATCAGTTTTTAGAAATTCATTTTTCATCTTCGCATTTTAGATCTAGAACATTGAAGAGAAGAAGTTTGGGGTTTTGTTTCCATCATTTTTCATTTGATCGAGAAAGAGATGAAAAATCGAGAGAGAGATGATATATGATCTAAATTATTTTTCATTAGATGAAAAACCGAGAGAGATTATGGTCAACTGCATCATTTTTCTAGGGTTTCATATTTTGTGCTTTCAGTTCTACAATAATTTTGTGATGATCGAGTGTATCTGATCGAGAGAGAGAGATGATATGGAAGATGAAGAACATTTGTCGAACTGTATCTGAAGATTCATCTAAAAAATCAAATCGCCAAATAAGTTTCATTTATTACTCATATATAGAAAAGTATCATCTTCTTTTTGTCATGATGAGAGATTTTAGTTGATTAATTTCAAAAATAAATAAATCAGAAAAGCATTTTAGGATTTTCAGAACCTGAATTTTACGATTCTTTTTAATAAACTTATCTGAATTAAAATCAAAGATTAGATTTACAATCATCTATTCACTCTGGTTTTTTAAATGTAAAACTCTTGAAGATTTACGAATAAAAATTTCAGATATGTTCTTCTTCTAAATCGTCCTAACTCTTAATTTTAAGCTGAGATCTAAAAAATGACTTGAGATTCGGTATCAACGAATCATCATCTTTATTACCCATGGATTTGATTTGACTTTCATCTATTCTTAATTTTCGATTTCATTTGTTCTTGATAGATTTCATGGAATTTGTTTTAAGTTATTTAAATAGTAACAATATAAGCAATTTGGTATCATGACACTGAACTATGTATCTAATAAAAAATTATGCCTTCAATTTTATTAGTTGTCAATCTTCTACCATATTTTTATTACGTTGGCAGAAACCTTTACTGGAAATGGTCTTTGTTGGCTACTAGCCATGGTATTTACCTTAATTTGTTTTCTAATGCAATGGTAATGAAACTTACAAAATTGTAGTTGTTTGATGTCTGAATAGGTCATTTTGCCCACTTTTAGTAGTAGAATGAGGTGGTGGTGGTGGTGGTGTGGAGGTGCAGGTTTTAGAGGAGGATTTGGAGCCGATGGTGGTGCTCGTGGTGGTATTGGAGCTAGAGGTAATGTAACTGATGGAGGAATATGTATCAAATGGGTATGACAGGTTGTATAATAATATTTACTCAACAATTTGAACATGTTGTATCAGATGGGTGTAATATAATATGGACTCTAGCTCTAACTCATTCATTAACAACTTACATCGTACTTAGTGCAGATTACTTGGTGGATATAAACGTTTTATTTTGGTGGATGCTTATGGTCTTATTTACATTTCTCTTATGGATATGGTTTTTAGTTATTTTTTCACAGCGTTGTCGCTTGTTGGTGTCACCTGCATTTTCCCTGAATATAGAACGTTTGCTGGATTTAAAGAGGAATTTAAGGGGTACAAAGTTGCATATTGTAAATCATATCCAGCAGGTCATCTTTCAAGTTGCATTTCAGCAAACTTATCATTTTTTTGGTCATTTTTATGTTGACTTATGTTTCCCATTTTCTTTTGACAGTAAAAATATCATTTGGTTCAATCATTAAAAAGGATACTCGTATTTCTAGTGAAGCATCTAACCATCCCATGTTCTGGTGATATTTGCTCGTGGACCAGTGAGCTTTTGTCTTCCATCAAAATATTCTTGCCTTAAATTTTCATTTTAAAAATATTTATTTGTTGTTATTTTGGGTCATTTTCACTCTTCTTACTAAATATGATCTTGATGTGTTGGATGGGTGTGACAGGTTGTATATTAATTAGATATTCCTCATGTGAAAAAATGTTTAATTAAATCCAGATTCACCGTGTTTCCTAAAATATCTTTTGTGAATTTGATCAATTAGTTTGCCTACTTTATGGTTTGCTTGTATAGCCTTTGCATTCATAAGGATGTGTACCTACTAATTACACATGCCATATGCATGTGTGACTACTTATTACACATGCATTTTTGTATGTGTAGTCAGCAGTTACACATGCATTTTGTTTGTGTATTAGCAGATACACATGCATTTTGTATGTTTATCAACATAAATTTACATAGATTGAGGGGTAAACAAATCTTTATTATACTTACTTCTCTCATTTGCAACATAGTTTTCATTTGGGCATGGGACAGGTTATATCTATTTGTACTATATATGAAAATAGATCTTAAGTAATGAACTAGTGATATTTGTAGATTACTGATAAATCGTCCAACTTTTAAAGTAGTAAGGTGCTTTTGAACAATGATAGATGATAGTATTCACATTTGCTTATATATGCTAGTTGGTGTAATCGTCTTAAACGACGAGTATGTTAAGACGATAGTATTCACATTTGATTTAAATTCCTCCATAAAATATCTATATACATGTTGAGTACGCATGTCATATGCATGTGTATCTCCCAATTACACATGTCATATGCATGTGTAGCTAATGAGTATACATGTTATATTCATGTGTATCTACTGATTACACATGCATATTGTAAATGTACCAGCAGATTACATATGCATTTTGCAGGTGTATCAGCAGATTTTGGTAGTAGCGGTGTTGTTGGAGTAGGTGGTTAAATTTTTTGATTAGTGATTAAAATATTATATAGTTAACATAGTGTATATACCATGTATACAAGTCATATGCATGTGTAACTCCCAATTACATTAGAAAAATGCATGTGTAACTCCCAATTACACTAGACAAATGCATGTTTAACTCTTAGTTACACTAGACAGATGCATGTGTAACTCCTAATTACACATGCTAAGATAGGTTATCAAGTGCCTTTTTTGTGATCTTTGTTGTTCTCCTTGCAATTGTTCTATAATTTTGTTTTGTTTTTTTTGTTTTTTTTTCATCCAACCTAATCCCGTGGATGTTTATTTTGTTGCAGATATGCATGCATTTTGGAATCGAAGAAGACAAGAAGGGAAGGGAACATTTCTATTATAGGATATCGTGGCTTATTTTTAGGATTTCGTTTTACGTATCTAGTGTTTTAACTCGTTTATTGTGTTTAATAACAACCGATTATTATAATTGATAAATAGAGAAATTATTGAATGAATATTAAAGAAATACATGGATTTTTTGTATGTCTCTTTTTGATGTGTAACTGCTGAGTACACATCCATATGCATGTGTAACTTCTCATTACATATGCCATATGGATGTGTAACTTATGGACCATGGCATATGATGTGTAACTTACGGACCATGTCATATGATGTGTAACTTCTGGATACACATGCAATATGCATGTGTAACTTCTGGATACACATACCATATGCATGTGTAACTTCTGAGTACACATGCATATTGCATGTGTAACTTCTGGATACACATGCAATATGCATGTGTAACTTCTGAGTACACATGCATATTGTATGTGTAACTATTTCATACCATGTTGTCAATGGATGCTATCGAAACGGAAAGGCTCAGTCGGTTTTGTTTCCGATAAGCCTTATTGGATATCCGATAAGTTCCGACGGAATCTTAATATTCAATTACGATTCTGTTTCGATAAGCTTATCGGATATCGGATATTATCCGATAAATATCCGATAGATGATAGAAATCTTATAAACTTGTTTTTCAGTTCATTTAAGCATTTCCAGTTCATAATTCAGTTCAAACACATAGAAAACACAGACAAATGATCACAATTTATAAATTACATGTTCTATTGTTCTTGCAGCAAAAGAAAACACAAAGAAACTAAAATTTGTACTAGCATTGTCATTGACTCATTGAGATACATCCTGCAATGCAGCTTTCAAAGTACATCTGCATTTCAAAGAAACTAAAATTTGTTAGTTCAACTGCATAAAATCTATAAGCACAGCTCTATTCAACATTGACATCAATTCAACTGCATAAAATCACAATCCACTCCTTGACCACATTTTCGCAGAATAATTACAGAAATAAATGCATAAAATTAAGATTCAAAAGGACGCATAATTACATTTCCTAACAGTGAGTTCAACAATTATTTAACTTCAGGAATACAACAGACTGAACACCCAATTGGACATGCATGTGCCCAATTACATAGTGGGGAGAATGCAAAAGGACAACTAAGAGGATATAAAACCAGTTAAAAAGACAATGATGTAGCGCTCTAACTTGAATAGTTGCAGCTGTCACTGTGTCAAGGAGGGTTTTGGTGGTGTAGCTGTTTGACTGCAGTCTGATGCGCCTGGCTTCAACGTCAACAGAGCTTTTAGACCAAAAAGCAAAGATAGATGAATCAACTACCTAAACAAAACAGAAAATGTCAATGAAGTTAGGTGTAAAGATAGCTAGTAAGTTGTAAAACAGCTTTGGAAATGAACTTAAGGGAGAGCAACAGACTTACTTCCGATCTAGTGATTGTCTCAAGCGGGTAGATTCTTAGAGTCCTATTGTTATTGGGATCAAGCATACGAATTTCATCCAGACCAATCTAAAAAGAAAATGATCCAAAAATATAAGTAGGCTGTAGGCACCAAACGAACAAAAATCCACTCGTAACATAACAAAATATGTGAATCCATAAAGTCATACAATGTGATAATGCATTAGAGAACAGTTTGAGATTAACAAAAAAAAAAAAAAAACTAACCATTAACCATTTCATGTATAAATTAAGATATCACTTCAAAAATTTGCCTCATGGACAGGTTAATTGTTTGAATTGTGTAGAAAAGTTGTTAATGGACAACAATCACCCTTTGTTTTGCTTTTCTTAATTCAGCAATATTTTTGTTTGATATTCCCTGAGTCCTGACTAAAGCTAAACAAACGATAGTATCAGAGTATGATAAGTAACAAATATAGCATAAGACTCAAAATCACCTTTTCTGATTTGTAACATTCAAATCTAACATGCAATTAAGAACATAATTATTGAAATTAACATCCAATCATTCAATTCAGTATATCAGTTGATTCAATTGAATCAACATGATTAACCCTAATTTTCAAAAAAAAAAAAAAAACTTTTGATTTCATAAAACCCTAGTTTCAATTTTGAATCATTCTAACACATAACATCATAATCAAAGAAGAATAAAGAGAGAATATCATACAACATACCTATTCAGTGGTTTCTTTTACTGGTGTGATGGTAATGGTTCAAGGATTCGACTGTTCTGTGAACTAGTGATGGTTTAAAACGATAGAGAAGAAGAAGAAGGTGGTGGTGATGGAGTGGTGGCGTTGAGAGAGATGGTGGTGAATCTGTTCACTGTGAAATAGAGAAATCCGAGAGAGAAAACGTATCGGAAGAGAAGAAGAGAGGGGTTGGTTTAATGGTTTTTGTCGCAGAAGACGAAGAGAATTAGGAAGAGAAGTGAGAGTATTAGGAAGAGAAGAAGAGGGGGGTTGGTTTCTGTGGTTGATTTAGTATTATCGGTAACGGATATTATCGGAACGGATACTGGCTCATCCGGTTCCGTTACGATAACACGAAAATATCTGATATAATATTCGTTTCCGACATCCGATATCCGCTATATCGGATAATATCATATAGGATCCCGGATTTTCGGAAACGACTATCGGATTTGGATTGACAGCCCTATGGATGTGTAACTGATAAGTACAAATCTCATATGTTGGTGGTGGGAGACGGTGGTGGTTGGAGGTGGGCGGTGGTGGTGGTGGATGGCAATCGTGATTGGTGGTGGTGGTGGTGATTGATGGTGAGTGGGTGGTGGTCGTAGGTGGGTGGCGGTCGTGATTGCTGGTGGTGGTGATTGATGGTGAGTGAGTGGTGGTGGGTGGTGGTCGGAGGTGGTGGTCGACGGTGGTTGTGGTGGTGGTGCGCGACGCTGGTTGGTGGTGATGGTGGAAGGTGGTATGGTTGGTGGTGGAAGGTGGTGGTGGGGACATCATTTTACTATATTTTAATAGTTTGGGCTTGTATTTAAATTTTTTTTAATTAGGGGCTTGACAATATGTATAAGAGTATGAATGTCTTTTAATAATTTGGGACCTAGATTTAAATTTTTTTTAACTAAGGGCTTGATATTATGGTAACCCATGAGTGAGGCTTTAGCTTAATTTCCTCTTGGATAAAACTAAAGATGGATTTCACCATATAACTATATTCCTAAGCTAGTTATATGGGTGGATGGGAATGAACGAGAAAATGAAACACGCTTGTGGGATTATGCTAATATGCTCGTGAGATGTCAACTAAGATCTGCGTTTACTAAAAATATTTTTACACGTTTAAGGAAATTAATCAAAAATATTTTCTTAGAGTTTTATTTATAAGAGAATCTTTTTTTCGATTTTGTCTTGAATTGTTTTACAAGAAACAAAAAACCCTAGTTTTACAAGGAAAAATCGAAACTCTAGTTTTTTCTTTCTCATATAAATAATAGTCGAAAATTATCTTTTCAACTCATCCCAGAAGCGGCTACTATCTCGTATTCTTTTCATCATCTTCTCGCTTTGTTTTGCGCACTAGATTTATTTATTTATCTTCTAATCCCTATTGCTACGTTTAGAGATTGGGTAGCTTGTATTGTGCTGATACAAGCTATATCGGACAATCTTATCCTGGACACATCTTGGTAATTGGGGTTTAACATTGCTCATTCTTGAGTATACCCGCGAACTAATATATTAAGGACAACTTATTGAACCTATAATTGTACCCTCGTCAAATTATTTGTGGTAGAGTTATTTTCATTCAGTATTTTATATATTATTTGATACATTTAACGTTATTGTTCATTGTTGCAAGACTCCAACATTTATAACATTATAAATTAGAGGTTTTTTATAATTCAACCGTATAAAATTCCAAATTTTGATATTACAATATTAATCAGGAACAATTATAACATTTGAAGCCCCATATATAAAGGGGAGACAGTCGAAGTCTATTAACCTTCTAGAACGAAGGCGATAGGATACCACCACCATAATGTAAGGTAGTTCCATATATGATTCCAAATGATAGATTGTACATCCCTTCATTAATGATTTATTGATAACTTTTTGCCATGTCTTCAACTGTGATACCAACAATCTGAATTTAAAATTTTTTACTACTAAATTCATCGTAAATTAAAAAAAAAATTGTCAAAGAAAAAAAATAACTTATCATGTCTGGCTTGTATTATGGAGTCTGGACGTCGTTAGCTAGACAAGAGCTTATATAGGGTATAAATAGTAAGGTTCAAGCTCCGAGGTCTACCAACTGTTAAAATCTAAAAATCTTCTGCTGTGAGTAAATTGCATAAAGAAAACAACTGAGGGTTGGGGAAAAAAATTAGATGAAAATACTAATAACAGCAAGCGACGTAACATTGTGATTTGTATGGATTTGGTGGTGGGTTTATTTGCCTTCGGCACCATGTCTCTGTTAAGTCATTTTCTAGGACCAATTTCTATTGGTGAGTTTCTATCAACATGCATGAGTCAAGAAAATTGGATTTGAATAATCCATATAAGTTGATATGGTCTATCACACCTTGGCCTTGAAGGTTCATTCAATTTGGTCCATTAACTACAACCTATTGCTTTGCAATTAGAGAAGTAGTGGATGAATAGTTGGTTACTTAGTTATTATCTGCCATTGGTAGAGTACAAAACTAGATTTATAGTAAGCTGTCACTCACATCATGCCAGTTCATGCAGGAAACCTTTGTTTGATCATATCTCTTGATTTTGATACTTTTTTGGTAAATTACGTACGCATACAGATTTCCATCCTCCCATAGTTCATGTATAACAGTATAAGCATAGAAGTCTTGACCATGTCTTTCCCCTTGGACTGTGTCTTCATAAATGTAGTAGTGGATTACCACCCACAACAACTTTTATCATCTAACAATCTTGAATCAAAATATCATACTACAATATTCTCTACTGAGCAGTCACCAATCTATAAGTCTGTTCTCTACACTAGATTGTGATCAGATCAGAAGTAGTGGGACCCATTTATTGGTGTACATTGTGGGACCTATGAAACATTCGTCTCCCATTTTAATTTTTAATTTATTAAACTTTTGCCGAATTTGTTGGCCAAACAGGGTTATAGCCATTAGCCAGACTAAGAAAAGAAATGAATGGTGCCCTGGCCAACCAACATATAGTTTTTTAACCGGAGTATTCTCCAGGCTAAAGCCTAAAATAAGGGATTTGTGATAAAGAAGTTGCAACCACCGCTGGAGAATCGGAATCAAAATCAGATTCCAAGTAATATTAACTATACTAGATTTGTACATATGTTACTCACCCGATATATTTAATTTCTTATAACAGTTATTTTTCGATTAAATTTTTTTAAAAAAAAAATATTTGGTATGTAAACGGTGCTAAGCACAGAGTTTGATAAGAAATTTTGATTTGGTAAGCAGGATGTCCATGACGTGTACGTGTGGGATGAACCAAATCTTCATTGAATTTTATTTTCCGTTGGAAGGAGCTCGTACATGTTCTACAATACCGCCTGTGAAGACTCCACCAGTATGAAAAGTTCTTAATGTTAGCTGGGTCCCTGGTTCCCCAATAGATTGACCCGCAATAATACCTACTGTTTTTCCCAATTCGACCAGATCACCATGAGTGGAACTCCGACCATAACATTATTAACAGATCCAAGATGTACTCCTGCAAGTAAAAGGGGTTCGAATATATAATGGTAGTGCTCGAGAAGTTATGAATCGGTTGACAAGTCCAATACCTATATCTTGATTTCGAATGGCAATGCAAAGCGATCCCATATATATCTGATGTGATTGTAATAGTGGTAAATAAAGTATCGTTCGCTCGAACTTGTGAAGATTGAATTTAGATTTAATAAATTAATTTTAAACTAAAAATATACACAAAATATGAAAATAATATTAACAAATACTGAGGTTATGGATTTCACCATCAACCAATTAAAGTGATTCAATTCAATAATTATAATTATGCAATTCTTACATTTAATTTGATTCTAATATGTTGCAAAAGTAGATTCTCAAAATAACAATTGTATAACAAAAGCATGGAACATCTAAAACCTAGGCTAAGCATGTACCATCTAACAAAATCACAACTGTTTAACAAAAATCATTAAATCAATTATAAATCAAGGCAAATAATCAAAAAAGAAATTGCAAAAATTAATTAAAATAGAATTATACCACTTTTATTGAAACAATGACTTCCTCTGTCACCTCAGCATATGGGGTTCAGCTCATCTTGCTCAAAACACCCTCAAAAGTTTGGTACATAGCTCAAAGTGTTTGAAAATAATGAAAAAGAGTGAAAATAATGAAAACAGTGAGTTTGCAACGTTTATAAACGTTACAGACTTACTGTTACAGAGGGATAACTATTTCCTGAAGCTAAACGTTGCAATTGAAGATAAAAGTTGCAAAGTTAAAAGATTTAGCAACAGAACCTTCAAACTTTTCGCCACGGATTCTTAAACCCTATGGCAACGGAATTTTCATCTTCTCCATCATGATAACGAATCAGAATTTTTCTGGATTTCTGATTTTGATCTCTGGCCTCTCCAGACCCCCTCCCACTTGCTACAATCGACTTCTTTATATACTATAACACCATATCTCCTCCAATATCTCCTCAAATCCTCCTCTTAATTCACATAGATCTTTTTTTTTAATGATAAAAATAATTCTCGGAAAAATCATGTGATGTTTGTTTCCTTCGTGAGTTGTTATTCCCGATTTTGTTGCTTTGTTTAGAACCCAAAAATATGACGTTGTTGTCTTCTCCAGCTCGAAATGTAATGTTCGAATCTTTAACAGCACATACTCTCCTGATTCTCTGCAAACAGTAACTTCACGAGATTTTTGGTATTTTTTTGAGTCTCCAAACTATATGTAAGCTCTCAATGGTAAGGAAAGAGAATATTGTGTCTTAATCCTTAAAAATCTCTTCGAAACATATCTCAAAATCTTCACAGATCGAGTATTGAACTTTTCGGCCAAATTTTTTTTTCATACGGAAGCAAGTGGGTGCCTTTAACTAATGAGTGGGTGCCTTTATCAATTCCTAGCGGGTGCCTTTAGTAATTTCCCGGGTGCCTTTAACAAGCCAATTTTCTCTATAATAGTTTATTCGTCCAAAAACCCTAAAAGCACATAAAATCATATTATTAGTACAAAATATGAGAACTTTTAATACAGGTACGAAACTAAATAAGACACATAAATGTGTCTATCAATATCGTCCGCTAATACACGACCAATTAATGTTTGGATAAAAATACGCGCCCCGTCCTGTTGCGATGCATTAAACCTTGATTGCAAACTTCATGATGTCATCACTAAAAGGATTTATAATTGTTACCGGCTTGTAATCAATCAATAATCTTGTGGTAATAACTTTGTAATCAAACCTGGTGAATGTGTTGTACAGACTGATTATGAAGGCAATATTTCTTTCGAAACTTTCTTCGAGCACATACTGGGCATGAATTTATGTTGGAAGATATGAATTTGTTGTGTTTTTCTAAACCCCTGTTCATCTCCTTCCCTACAGCAAACTCATATATGATGCAAACTCATATCTCTTAACCATAACAGAACACATCTACACCTATTGAATCAGCCACAATAATTAATAAGTAACTCATATTTGTAGCAAAACTCATATATATATATATTGTTTTGTTCTTCACTATAAGGTCCACAAATTAATAATCCCAACATTATCAGGCCTTTCAGTTTTGGGAAACTGACAAAGCAACATCAATGTTTTCCAATTAGATGTTAGCTCGATTCTTAAATAGGTTGATGTAAACGGTTTAGGTGATCAAATGTTATTCTTGGGTACAAATTCGTCATTGTGTCTATTATCTACTGAGTTTTCAGGAAGCCAAGGAAACTCTATATATTTCACAAGTGACTACTCTGAAGCTAATGATGATGGAATACACGGGAACCATGACTCCGGCGTCTTCAATACGGGAGATCGTAGTATTGAAGCATTACCATATTGTACTGCTGGCTATGACTAGTCGTTTTTGCCTCCTCCTGTATGGGTTACACCTAGTCCATGGTAAGATTGGATTCTTATTAAGGTGTTGTTCGAAAACTTCAAATAGTAAGACATTTGGTTTTGTTTATATTCACTACTATGTTATGCCAGTAAGCTACCTTATGTTTTTATAAGCAATTTAGTTTGAATCAAAACACAAACTCAGTCTCATTGACTACATTCTTTTTTTAATTGGCGTATGTATCATATTGTTATTATGGATTCACAGAGCATGATATAATGTTTTTCAAATAGGGAACCAACTCACTGCTAGTTTCACTGAGGAAATTCAGCGAACACTTTGAAGGCATTCTAGTGGTGTTTCTGACATGGTCTTGTTGGTATTTCTTGCCTTTCCAATCTTCTTCCCTGTAATCATTCACACAATTTCAACAATTTTATTAAGTCACATAATCACCATCCAACAGCATCACACATTCTCCATCCTTTTTCACTGAATCTCGGCAACAAATTCTCTCGACCACAACCACCAACGAACCCTAATTTATCTTATCTGCCTATCCGGCCAGCAGAATCACCATTATCTGTTTCCTTGTGTTGCTCCTCTTCTTCCTCGTCTCAGATTCTGTCTAAATCCATCCTCTCTACCAACACTGCCATCTTCTCACTGTTCTTGTTCTTCACTGCTGCTACTTGAAATTCTAGAGAAACCCATTATCACAAACAATATCACAGCCAAAACCCATCTGATCCCTTCTCTTCTCAGTGACCTGAAACCATTTTTTAACTTTCTTCGTTATTCTTTCTGTTTCATTCGAACAAGATCCAAACCCATTGCTCCCTTCTTCTGTCAAACTCCACTTCAAGACAGTGTCAAACTTTCCTAATTAACTGTACGACAAAAACAATTCTTGAAATCTCCATCTCAAAATCCGACTCCAATCTAACAGTTTTTCGGGGCAACAATACAGATTCGATACATCAGATTCTAACTTATAATGGCTGGGTTTCCTTTTCACGGTTTTTTTTTTTTGGCTTTTGTTCCTCCGTTTTTTTAGTTTTTACGGATAAGATGGGTGATCGTTACCGTTTTAGTATTTGTGTATTTGAACAATATTAAACAATACAAAAATATTAAACAATATGAATGGGTAGGTATTATTCTTATTTAACTAAATAGGAAGTTCTGGTCACCATTCAACGTGGGACACGATTAAATTAATCCTTTAAAAAAATAGATATCAACATATACCAAAATTAGTCTGCATCTATTTTATTTTGTTTTTCTTTTCAATTATCGAATTGAATTTCTTTAAGCATTTGGCAGATTCTATTTTTTTTAATGCAAAAAAAACAGTTTATTAAGAATAAATTTGCAGATTGCTTTGTTCTAGATTCACCATATTTTCGATAAAACTTTATGCTAGTAGACCAAGACTCTGTTAGCCACCCTATCTACAGATTCTGCACATTTGTTCGCAGATTTATGAACATAATTAAATTTCTAACCATCAAATTGTTCTAGTTAAAAGAGAATGTCTTCAACGATGCCTTTATGTTGTCAAAAGACTTCATTTTCTTTTCTATGTATTTCTTTAACTACTACTTGAGAAACTACTTCAAAAATAATTTTTTTGAGTCCACTGCATTCGGCTGATATTCACAAGAATCATACCCTTAATTTAGATATTACCATTTTTTTTTTACTTATTCAAACCAAAAAACAACTTTAACTATACTAACCATACCCTTAATTTAGATATTACCAATTTTTTGATACTTATTCAAACCAAAAAACAACTTTAAATATACTAACCAAATAAGAGAGAGACTCAATTCCTGTCGTAAAGAGGTATATATAGATAAAATTCAGCATAACTTTAGAAAGGGAGGTAGAAATTTTAATTGCGTGAGGTAAAATTAAACTCAACAGTATTTACAATTGTAAGATCGTCGGTTTAAAAAATACAAAAAATATAGTGTTAAAGTCATTTGTAACAGAAATAAAATGTGATTAAACATTTTTAACAACACTTATAGTTGTTGTTGTTGATTTAAAAATAAATTAGGATTTCGGGTGGGTCCACCCCATATATGGCTCCTCCCCTGAACCTCATAGTAAGTCTTACAACGCTCTAATCCAATAAAAAAATAAATCATGAAAAACTTTGATTTGGATTAGACAAGTCTTATGCCTGCAAAATAGGTTTCCAATGACTCTCATCCAAACTATGTTCTGTTGGAGAATATTCCTGTAACAATGAACAAACCAAACAGAAGCTTGAAAATAGTTAAGGGTTAGAACAGATAACATACTTCATACAATCACACAAGCACAGAGAGATGGAGTCGCATGTTCAACAGACTGCCCTTAACTCGATATTTATCAGGTACACCTTTAGAAGGTGTTGCTATACCTTTAGAGATGACAAATCGAATCCAGGATAAAACCACCTGATACCAACCCAGTTAGTAAAACTCGTCGGCCCGTTGTGAACTTAACAGTAGAAGAAGATGAAAAAATAAACTAGTGCGCATACAAAGCAAGAAGAGGGGAAAAGTCGTCAGGTCAGTGGCTGCAACTGGGGTAAGTGAAAATCTGATTTTTGTTTTTTTTTTAAAGAAGAAGAAGACTGTTGATTTTTCAAACGATCAAAATTCAGTTAATTCAACATATTAAATTCGAGATATTTAATTAAAAGATTTTGTTTATTAAATCTGATTTAATTTTATAAATACAAAACGGTCAAATATTTAATGTATAGAATTAAAATATAAAACCGTTGGATCTTTGATGGGTACACGTATGCACTCGCAGGCACACGCCAATGGTCACGCCAAGGCACACGCCAAGGCACACGCCAAGGCTCGCACCAAGGGTCGTGCCAATGGTCGCGCCAAGGCTCACGCAAAAGCACACGCAAGCTCCGCAAGCCCGCAGCCCGCGGTGCTTCGGTGCGAAGCACCGCACATGTGTGCATTTGCCCACTAGTCCATTTCCTAAGTCCATATCCAATCCACTAGTTCTTTTTCCTTATATAGAACGTTTGTGGTAATAAGGATAAACTTCCTCCTTGGTTTGCCCAACATGGGACAAACCAAAGGTTTCTCATTCACTAAGAAGTGAAAATGGATGGCTTTAATTTTTCCACCCCAAGTTTGGACTAGTGACCCTAGGTCCCTTTAAGATATATTAAGTAACAAAATTAATTTTAAATAAGAAACCATTTTTAATTCTAACAGTCCCCCACATGAATGAAGAAAGCGATAAATCAGAAAACCGGAAAACGAGAAATACCTCTTAAGCAATAGGTGTCCATAAGGAATTGAACCTCTGCTTAGTGAGAAGTATCGGAACTACTTTATGGACAGTGAACGCGATGTCTTGAACTGCCATGGTTTGGTGTAATTCATCAATAGCTCCTTACGCGAGATATCTCTCAAGAGAGCTGTTAAGTTCACGTCGTTGTGTCCGTTTTGGCCCTGGACATATCCCGTTTCTCAGAATGCTCTAGACAATCAGCTCAATTCTCATAGGAAGCGACCCACTTCCTCATTCAGATAGGTGAGTTCTATCAAGAGTGTTAACTGCTACACCCCATTTCAATCTTAAATTGAAACCATAGAACTCATTAACACTTTACTATAAGTCATCCTCACATGCAGTCACACTATCACGTCTACACCATAGGGAAGGGACAGAGAAAATAATTCCCTGATATTGTTTAATTTTTACCCGCCACAAATTAGTTGTCTCATTTAAAACCTTGATCTTGGGATCTCCAGTCAGCAAGGTTGAGTATCCTTCATGGAAAGTTTTAATTTATGAGCTTAAGTCCCATCCCCCTCGATGCATTACTAATTATCTCCTTGGACAAGCCTTTCGTCAAAGGGTCCGCGATATTCTCCTTAGACCTCACAAAGTCAACAGAAATAACGCCAGTTGAGATTAGTTGTTTTAGAGAATTGTGTCTTCTCCTAATATAAATGGATTTTCCGTTATAGTTGATGTTTTTAGCATTAGCTATTGCAGCTTGACTATCACAATGTATAGATATAGCTGGCACATGCCTATGCCAGAGAGGAATGTCTTCTAAAAAACATCTTAGCCAAGCGGCTTCCTCTTCTGCTTTATCTAACGCAATAAACTCGGATTCCATAGTGGATCGAGCGATACAGGTCTGTTTGGAACTCTTACAAGACACTGATCCACAGCCTAGAGTGAATACGTATCCACTCGTAGACTTAGACTCCTCTGAATCTGCTATCCAGTTTGCATCACAGTACCTTCAAGAACAGCGGGGTGTCTTTCATAACTCAAACGGTAGTTTAAAGTGTATTTAAGATACCTCAACACTCTGAAAAGTGCATCCCATTGCTCATGTCCTGGATTACAAGTATACCTACTTAGTCTACTCACAGCATAGGCAATGTCTGGTCTTGTGCAGTTCATTAAATACATCAGACTTCCTATGACACGTGAATATTCAAGTTGCGAGACTCCATTGCCTTTGTTTTTTTTGAGTTTGCAAGAAGGGTCAAATGGAGTACTTGCTGGTTTACTATCAAACTGGTTAATAAGAACTGATTCAACATAATGAGATTGACTAAGACTGAATCCATTAGACTCCTTTCTAATTTTCATCCCTAGGATTACATCAGCAGGACCTAAGTCTTTCATGTCAAAGTTCTCACTCAACATGTTCTTAGTGGAATTAATGATTTCTAAGGTTGTACCTAGTATAAGCATATCATCAACATACAAGCATACAATCACACAGGCATCATTTATAGATTTATTGTACACATATTTGTCAGCTTCATTTATTTTAAATCCACTAGAGAACATTACATGATCAAATTTTTCATGTCATTGTTTCGGTGCTTGTTTCAAGCCATGTAAAGACTTTTTAAGTCTACACACTTTGTTTTCATAACCCTTCACTACAAAGCTTTCGGGTTGGTCCATATAAATTTCTTCATCTAATTAACCATTTAGGAACGCAGTTTTTACATCCATTTGATGTATTTCTAGGTTATGAATTGCAGCAATTGCAATTAGCATCCTAATGGAAGTAATTCTAGTGATAGGTGAATAAGTTTCAAAGAAATCTACACCTTCTATTTGTTTATAGCCCTTATCTACTAGTCTAGCTTTATACTTTTCCACAGTTCCATCTACCTTACGTTTTCTCTTGAAGATCCATTTACAGCCTATGGGTTTGCACCCTGGAGGTAAATCTACTATCTCCCAGGTTTCATTCTGAACAATAGAATCCATCTCACTAATAGTGGATTTTTTCCACCATGGAGCTTCAGACGAAGTCATGGCCTCTTTATAGGTTTGTGGATCAGTTTCAACTAAACAGGTTATGAAGTCTGGCCAAAAGATTTTTCTATTCTAAGTTTTTTGCCTTTTCTTGGTTCATAAACAGGTTCATCTTCTTTTATTGGTAAAATATGGCTAGAAGAAGGGACATCTAGGGGATCATCACATAACATGCGAGATTCAGATTTCAATGGAAACACATTTTCAAAAAATGTAGCATCTCTAGATTCCATAATGGTGTTCACACCAATTTCTGAGTTTTCAGAATTGACAACCATAAACCTATAAGCAGTGGTGTGTTCGGGATATCCTATGAAGACACAATCAACTGTTTTAGGTCCTATTTTAGTCCTCTTAGATGGAGGAATAAAGACCTTGGCTAAACACCCCCACACTTTGAGGTATCCATAAGAGGGTTGTTGGCCTTTCCATAATTCATACGGTGATTTGACTGATCCTTTAAGAGGCACTCTGTTCATGGCAGTCCTGAACTGATTAACATGGCATTCATCATCTCCTTAAGGGTTCGATTTTTTCGTTCAGCCACTCCATTAGATTGTGGTGAATAAGGAGGAGTTACCTCATGAATAATGCCATGTTGTGCACAAAAGTCTCCTATAGGGATTACATATTCACCTCCACGGTCAGATCTAATGGTTTTAATTGTGGTGTTCAATTGGCTTTGTACTTCTAATTTATATAATTTAAATGCTTCTAAAGCATCATCTTTTCCTTTAGGCAAGTAAATATGACAGTATCTAGTACATTCATCTATGAAAGTGACAAACCATTTTTTACCACCTCTGGTTTGGATTGATTTCATATCAACTAAGTCTGAGTGAATTAACTCTAAGGGATTAGAATTTCTGTGGACATTTTTCTTAAAGGGCTTCTTTGCATATTTTGATTCTACACAAACTTCACATTTATGTTCATATTCCAAATTTAATTTTGGAATGCAGCCATAGTTTGCCAATTTGTTCATTGAATTATAATTTACATGACCAAGTCTACCATGCCAGATATTCAATGAGACAACAACATAAGAAGAATCAACTTTATTAACTTCAACAGAGGTTACAGATAATTTGTATAGGCCTTCAGCCTTATAGCCCTTTCCCATAAAATCCTTTCCGTTAGTGATAATCACTTTCCCAGACTCAAATACAATCTTAAAGCCCTTATCATCTAGCACACCACTTGAAACGAGAATCTTGCAGATGTCTGGTACATGTAAAACTTCATTCAATGTGAGGATTTTCCTAGAAGAGAGCTTCAGCGAAATTTTTCCTTTTCCTGCAACCTGTGCTGCAGATGAATTACCCATATAGAGTTTTTCTCCTTCTCCCACCGTCTGATAGGAGGTGAACATGTCTTTACTTCGGCAGACATGTTTGGTAGCTCCAGAGTCTACCCACCAGTCTCTCACATTGGTAACTAAGTTAACCTCAGACACCGTGCCAGAAAACTCATTTTTACTACTTTCAACTAAATTTACATTTGTTTACTTAAAATTCGCATCTTTGCGTTTTCTACAATGAATTGCCATATGGCCAGACACAACCACAAACATAACATGCTCCCTTAATTTTACCAATAGCAGATTTTGGTTTTTGAAAGGTACCTTTTCTTTGCGGGCCAGGCTTGCGCTTGTTGTGGTCCAGACTTAGATTAGCAAATTTGTGTTCGATAACGTGAGCTTTGTTTGACATGTCTCTTGCAGAAGAAACATTCTTGTCCTTTGAACACATCAATTCTTCAACTTGGATTTTCTTGCCCAATTCTACCATGGAAATTTCACCAGTTTCATGCCTTAGTCTTCTCTTGTATTCAGCCCAGGAATTTGGCAATTTTTCAACAACAGCAGAAACTTGAAATGTTTCGTCAATAACCATTCCTTCAGCAATTATTTCATTAATAATTTTTTGCAGCTCCAGAAACTGATCAACCACTGATTTATCATTCATCATTTTATATTCCAGAAAATGTGCAACCAGGAATTTTTTACTTCCTGATGTTTCTGCTTCATATTTATCTTGTAGTGCAGTCCATAAATTGTAAGCATTGAAATTATCCTTAGCATTGTAAAAATCATATAAAGCATCTTCTAGGCAGTTTAAGATATGATTTTTGGCCATATAATTACTTCTCTTCCAACTTTCTAAGTCCTGTAATTTTTCAGGTTCATTCAGAGACTCATCAAACGGCTTCAGAACCATATCATATAGCATGTGGAAACTCAGGAAAAATAACATTTTTGACTGCCATCTCTTGAAGTCATTGTGCATTTGCCCACTAGTCCATTTCCTAAGTCCATATCCAATCCACTAGTTCTTTTTCCTTATATAGAACGTTTGTGGTAATAAGGATAAACTTTTTCCTTGGTTTTCCCAATATGGGACAAACCAAAGGTTTCTCATTCATTAAGAAGTGAAAATGGATGGCTTTAATTTTTCCACCCCAAGTTTAGACTAGTGACCCTAGGTCCCTTTAAGATATATTAAGTAATAAAATTAATTTTAAATAAAAAATCTATTTTTAATTCTAACATGTTCCAAGGAAGCCTTGAACATCCTTTGAACTCCAATCCAAAGCGTCAGCAAGAAATCAGAATCCGCTGTTGAAAACGGTCAATAAAGGACCTACCAAAATGATTTAATTTTTAAAAATCCAAACGATTTATGCATATCTATCTGGTTGTCGTCGGTAGACTCATTTAAAAAGACATCTTCGTATGTAAAGAGTTTTTTCTGGATTTACTTCTTGGTGTGGACCTTTGATTTTAAGAGAATTTCCATGAAAATCGTAGATTTGAATTAAACAAGTCTTATAACTCCAAAATGGATTTCGAATTCATCTCATCCAAAGTATATCTCAGTAAAGCCTATAGCATACTTTGAACTCTAATCCAAAGCGTTAGGGAGAAATCACTACCGGTTGAAGAGTATCAACGACCATCATTAGTCTATTTTAAATGCATAGAAATAGCAACTTTTAAGGGCAACTCTCATGGTATACATCCATAAGGATCCATTTGGTCAGTCTATGAAGGATCTGTCGAGATGAATATATTTTTTCTAAAAACAAAAATCTCAACTGGTCTCTGGAAGACCTACCAAAATGAATATTTTTCTTAGAAATTCCAATCGGTCCATGAAGAACCTACCAAGATACGTGTATCTGGTTGTCGTCGGTAGACACATTCGGAAAAACATCTTTATATGAGAGTTTCTTTTTTAGATTTTCTTAGCTTGTGGACCTCTAATTTTCTTATAGAAGTTTTCGATTGGTGTACATGCATTAACCATAGATTCGCGGATGTTAAAGTTTTTCATATGATTTGTGATGAGAATTATTCTTTTAAAATACCCTAGAGTTATCGATAAGTCATTTTCATAGAACTAAAAGGGGAAAAAAAGTTTAACACCAAATATCAATTGCATTTGAATTGGTGCGTCCTCAAGAATATGTATCCGATTAGAGCAAGCATTATGGTGAGTCTAGGCCCATATTTAGGGTAACCGGTTTAATCTAGAGTGGGAAAAAAACCATCACCATAATACTTGGCTATGTGCGATCGGAATTAAGTTTATATCTAATTCAAAGTTGGTGGAAACGGAATATTCTGCTTAAAAAAATTGATTTATGTGTTTAAATGGGAAAAAATAACAACTTATTTCTGACAGTTTTAAACTTAACCACATCCTGATTAGAAACAGGTATTTTGTAAAATACGACAAACTTAGCTCTGCAAATCGGGTGATAATGAGTCAACTCAGCTCCTAAAAACTTCCTCCACTCCCATTTTCTCCTAATCTCTACAGTATTTTCTCGCCTTTTCTGATTTCTAAGCATTATCATGCTTTAATGAAATACTTTTAAGTGTTTTGAATTAGTTTTTAATTTTGAAATCTATTTGATCTATAAATTTTCAATCTTTTTTGTTTAAAAATTTCTTCATTTTTACAAAATATGAAGCTATTTTTACAAAATATGAAGCTTAGTTACTGAGCCCTATCGGTTGTTCATATCAATCTTTATCCTCTAATTTATATTCATTTCTTGTTCTTAATTTTTAAGCATTATTTTCATAATCTAATCTTGTTTATTTATTCTTTATTCTCAATAGCCTGTTTTATTTTAAACTATGAGCAACTAATTTTGTGGTTGGTTGTGTTTAAGTATGGAGAGCTTCAGTTTTGGACTTTAGTACACGGTATCTTGTTATTCGCAATGGTAGTATTGCCTCATTTATCAGTTTTTCTCCCCTCTATTTCTATATTAGTCACTAATAGTATGATTAAAGTATGTGAATCTGGTCAGTTTTCAAACCTTGATACATTTGCAATGTCTATCAAACCAATTCAACTCAGTGTCCCAAACAATATTCAAAAAAAATCAAAATTTGAATTTCCCCCCTAATCTGAGTTGTCTATCCCTTAGTTTAAGCCTCATTACTCTCAAGCCGAATTTGCTCAGTTGACCTACAAAAAACCTTACGGTGTACCTGAAACTTACCTAATTTCCAATTTTTTCTCAATTCTCATTAGGAAACAACATATGTCCTCATTCATTATTGTGAGTCATATAGCTTATAAACACTGTTATATTGCGAATAAGTATTATTTATGTTTGGGCAGAAAATTGAATCAACCCAAAACAACCAAAATCATCAACGAAATTATCAAAGTAAATAGAAGAAATTGAACACCAATCATTTAACGTGGTTCAGCCCTTAATGGTCTACGTCCACGGGTAGTGAAATTGTGAAGGTTTTTTATTGATCAATTTTGATTACAGGTACAAAAGCTCCATTGGAACTCCCTTTCTTTTACAGTCAGATGAAGTTTTTCCCAAAGAAAAAGAGCCCGCCCCCCACTGTTCTTCCCTCTTTCCCTTATAAATGAAAGTCGTCCAGTTATAAATGATGTGGCCTCTTCTTCTGTGCCCATCTGTTCTTCTTTCTTCTAATGCCTCCATGTGTCACTCCATGCCTATTTGTTCACCTCAAGTTTGGATGGAGTTTCCCCTTGAACAGTCTGGGCTGGTCTGCTTGGTTTGCGGGAATGAGTCAGTCCATCGGGATTGGCTTGGTCCAGCGGAAATGACCGGTTCGGGACAGCATGTTCGGAACAGGATGGATCGGGACAGGACACATCGGGCACCAGTTGGAACGGGAATTGCTGATGTCACAGTGAGAAATGATGACGTCACTTCGGGACATGGTAGCATCGGGACAAGCTGGGACGGTCGGGATGATGACGTCGCTTCGGGACGTGATGACGTCGCTTCGGGATCGGGACGTGATGACGTCACTTCAGGATCGGGACGTGAATGATGACGTCGCTTCGGGAAATGATGACGTCGCTTCGGGCCAAATTAGGCTTCGGACTGGATGATATCATTTCGGGAAAATGATGACATCACTTCGGGCGAACATCATTTTGTCCCCAACAACTTGCCCCCTTTTTCTTGAGATTTGTTCGAAGAAAAAGTCTTAAAAAAATTACTACTCGTCTCATCTGAATCATAATGTGGTTGTTGATGTTGTTTATGCATTTCCATGTTATGTTGCATTTTTTTCCCTGCAAAACAAATTTTTATATATATATATATATATTGATCGTTAGTTTTTCACCATAAGATTCCTTTGAACCCTGGGTTGGAATTTTTTGCAACGAAGCACCTCCTTCCATGGAGTTATGACATTCGAGATCCCACACATACGAAACAAACCCGAGCCAGGGGTAAGATACAGGGTTGGTCCCGAACGTATTATTTTTGTATCAAGACTCTTACTTAGGTTCTGAGACCCAATAGTCTTATCATGTCTCCTAGTCACGGAGCTCGGTAGGAACACACGCTTAATTTATCTCGGGCATGGAGTAAATTAATGTGTCCGATAAATTTGCTCTAGCCACTGAGCTCAGTAGGAACACACGCATAATTTATCTCGGGCATGGAGTAAATTATGTGTGGTCCATCATTTTATTAAGACTCTTACATGGGTCCCCTCTTTGGGGATGGACCCATTAGCCTTATTTCAAGACTCTTACATGGGTTCCCTCGTTGGGGATGTACCCACTAGTCTTTTCTTGTCTCCTGAACGGAGAAATATCGGTAAAAAAATATACCTGAAATGTAGATGAGAAGCATACTTGAAAATCATCCAGATATTTCTCATTTCTCATTTCTTATTTAAGACATATCCCATATTCTTCTATATACATGAGAAACATATAAAAAGAAAATATGAAATATATTTTAAATAAGACATGAGAAATATCCAGATGAAATATCATTTTATTCCGAAGTAATCGTTGTTTGAGAGATCAGAAGTATACGAATGTAGAAGTATTCGCCTTCCAAAAATATTTGATGATAGGGTGAAAGAGATACCCATTTTTTGAATGATAATTCCTGTAGGAGCGCTTAGATTGCCTCAAGAAGTATAAGAGGTATCGCCTTTCAAAGAAGTTCAGAATAAATTGAAGTATTTACTGAATATTCTTCGTGAAGTATGAGCCATTTGAAGTATCATTTCTTGAATGCTCATTTAAGGTATTAATTGCTGCCTTATGTTAAGAAGTACAAGGCATATAACATAAAATAGCGAAATATATTATTTCTATTTAGCATTAATAACTTATTAAAATAAAATACCTAATTGGCGTGCAGTATTTAACTCATTTCACAGCTAAAAATTTGATTTCTTTATAACATGCCCCCCAGGGCATCATTATTGCATAGCTGCCGCATCTCTGAAGTGTCCTTCATAGATATCTTCACACTTCATAAAAATGTCTTAAATATTTCATAATATTAAATGAATACAAGCTAAAATGATCTTCATGCTTGTTGTTGCATACTACTATTAAATATAATCAAATAAATTGGAATTTGATCAGACTAAAAATTTATCATATTAAATCAATAGGTTTCTATGATTATGTGGTTAATTATCATTGTGCACTATATCACATGTGATTCAGATGTTATTGAAAGCAATTAATCAATTCAAATTGTATGACAGTTTGAGAATTATTTTTAAATTTAAAATTGCTACTTCAAATACGCAATTAAGACTATGAACTTTATAATCGAAAATTAAAAAAGAAAAAAGTATATTTATCTTTTAAAAATGTTTGTGGATTGGTATATGTTTTTTCTTATCTATTGAAGTTGTGATAATAATTATCTAGCTATAACAATTTAATTTAATTTATTATTATTATTATTATTATTATTTTATTTTTTTTATTTTTTTTTACATCATGCGAAATCAAAAGCAAAGGGATCTGAGTCAAATGAATAGTCAACTGATGGTCAATTAACAATCAAAAGGTTAAGAGGGAAAGATGGGTTAGCCGAGTCAGTTATTCTCACTCGGTCTAAATGGTCTTGCTCAACTGAGTTTGATCAAACTCAATGAGTCGACTCACTGTAAAGAAAAAGCAGCAGAGTTTTGCTTGTTTTCTGGCTATTCCATCCTAATTCAGGCTATTTCAATCAGTTCTGCCCTGCAATTGAAGCATTCATCCTATGACAAGAACATATCAAGTTCATGCCACAATATAGCCATTCCATGGCAGGAAGAAACATCAATCAAGAAAGGCAGGCTTTAAAAATTCAAAACATGCTTCAAAGCTTAATTGGATTGAGCTCAAGATAGAAATGGGTTAAGTGCAAATTGTTTCGAGATCACATTCAAAATACACAGGTTCTGATTCTAGAAAGGGGTTTATTACCAACTAGCATGAATAAGTTTAGGCAAACACTGCACCATTTAAGATCAAACATGCCAGTTATCCGGTATCACACATATAGTCTAATTCATGTTATCTTCAAGGTAGCTTAAACATCATTCAATCTTAACACATCCCAATTATTTGAAATGAAACAAATAGCATAGAAAAACAACTAGGTATCAAGGAGATCTCACTCAGTTGGTTACTAAATTTCTCTCTTCATGTTAAGAATCACAAGTCTCAGAATTTATCCACAGGAAGTAATATTAAATGTCTATCTATGAGGAGATATTGAGTCATTTTATCTTATCATGCATACAGTCGGATACAATTGAAATTGTGTGAGTATTAGGGTAAAATATGGTTCATAATACTTATATACCAAACCAACAAAATGATCACAAAGATACTTAGCTATTCGAAGAGACTTGTTATGAGAATTGCAATATGCAACTGTGTGAAGAGTTGTCTATGAGCGAGAATTGCTTCCATTAATTGTTGTACAAACTATATTGTCTGCTACAAACTTTTTGACGTTAACTTCTTTCAATTACGACTATGCGAAGCTTTGCAGCAAAAGAACAAAGCTCTCGGTTGAACAATTTGCACAGGTCACACACCCAAAGACAATCTTCATCTGGAGGTCATCGATTGAAATGGGAGAAGTCGGATGACAAGATCTCCTTGTAGCATGTGGACCAAGATCCTTGAACACCACTGTCAGGTTATCCTGCTTAGCATCATAATAATCACATAAACTCGCATTGCTAATGGGAACCCAAGAAAGTTAAATTACTCTCATTTGTTTACCCGCTAACATTGAGATGAAAGTTATTCATTCCCTAAAGAAAACCCAAGAAAACAGAATTTTCATTTCAACTTTCTATCAAACTAAAATAGCAAAATCTGGTGACCATAGCAAGGAAAAATATAAAATCAAATCATTTGTGAGAGTTGCTGCTTCTCTTTGAAACATAAACATGCCAATGATCCAATATCATACATTTACAGTAGTTTTCTCCTAAAAAAGATGTTCTGCACTTTGCATTCAAAATCAGACATTAATAAATACATTATAGTAAATAATAGATTGTACACTTATCTCTTCTGAGCTTGAGTTACACCTAGTCAAGTAAGCCCACGCTGTTAAAAGTCTGAGATAACTCAAGTTCAAGGTCTGCATAAACTTATAGATGACTTTTTAAAATGAGACATTGAATTCATGCTGATCACTATAAAGCAATTAAACTTATAGGTGACTTTTAAACTTATATGCGACTTATCACATAGCCCTTCTGAGATAACTCAAACAGTCCAATACATGAGTTTAAAAAGCAGATTCAATACAGGAGTTTAAAAACTATTACTTGATAAGTCAAGTTAGCAAACAGTCCACAAACAGGTTTAAACACAGGTTCAACATGGTTCAAAAACAGGTTCACATCCCGGTTCAAAGACAGGTTCAACACAAACTGTTAGGAAATGTTGAGAATGATTGTAAAAACAGGTTAAGTGCAACTGTTAAGAAATGTTAAGTGCACAGACAGGTTAAGTGTAACTGTTAAGAAATGTTGACCACAATTTAGTTGACAACACAATTTAGTCTCAAATCTCAAAGAGGTGTTGACAACAGAATTTTAAATTACATGCAATAAGTCATAGAACATTAGAAAACCAAATCAAAACAGGAGTCAAAAAAACAAATTGTTTTTAATAAGAATGGAGGAGGAACCCCTACCTGAAATTCAGAAATAGCATTAAAATAGAACCATTTGATAATCAAAAATCACAGGCCTTTAAGAAGCAAATCAATAGAACATGAGTCTTTTGCACAGTTTGGGTTTAGCAAAGTCAGGAGTAAGGGAGACTGCTGAATGAGTGGTTTGAGTCTAAAAAGATGGTGGGAATGACCAGGACATTAATGGAGTAAAATCAACAACACCAAAATGGAAATGAAAACATACACCGTCAAATCAAATTAAGGTAGAAGTATAGAATGTTAAAACCCAAGGAAGAATCCCCCTACATCATGCACATAACAGGTACATCATGGTAGCCATAAGTGCAAGCATCAACATAGAAATGAAAACAAGAATTCCAACAAGTTCAGCTGCTGAACTTACAACTTTAAAAGCTTATTAATTAAACTTAACGGTTAACTTGAGTCGAATAAGCTCAACTCAATTTGTGTTAAATTATGCAAGTGTATCAAAGTCAGGCTTGACAGAATAATACTTAAAATTCATATAGATTTCAGTTTAAACATGTTAAATCATGCTTTTCACATACTTTAACAACTTGATTTTTCCCTATCATTCAAACAGGATTTCATTGTAAACATGTGAGATTAAGTTCATGCTTTTAAGTGATAAGAGAATTCATGATCTGAGCATGTGAATATTTATCTCTCAATTCAGATTGAATTAAAATGTACAGGGAGTACTTAAAACACCTTCCTGGACCATCTTCCTGGTCACTGACAACACCTTCTTCCTGTTTCAGTGCATCTGCAGTATGTAGTCTAGAAACTTGGCTAACATTAGAAGAATAAGTAGAAGTGTCATCTTGTTATAAAGAATCATACATTGAAAACTTTATTAGTCCATTGAAATTACAGGAACAACTAGATGCAATCATTTGATTAGAGCTATACCAATCATTTAAGAACTAATGGAAGTTCCAGGAAATAGAACAATCAACTAGATGTAAATTGAAAGTATATCCAACTCAAAACATTAGATGGGTAATAAAGATTAAGATGCTGTAATGACTAATCTGAAGTTGAGTTTTCAATTAGAACAGAGGATGAAAAGATCGATCAAACTTCAGCCACAAAATAAAAAAAAACAATTAAGCAATTTCATCGAACTTTTTCATCTTAAAATCAGGATTGAGACAAGAGTATTACAAATCTAGTCTCCAGTGTAAATAGAACGGAAATTTTAGTTTGAAATTAAAAATTATAAATCTTTGCAGTTGTGAATCTGATTTCTCAGAAACAAAATTTTCATCTCAATTAAAAATAAAAAATAAAAAATAATAAGTTCAAGAAGAAAAACTTATCGGTGTTACTTGACTTTTTGATGAACTTGATTCAAAATTGGTAGGGATTCACTAGTAGTCTTTCAGACATTTACTCAAGCAGTTTAACTGCGTTGTGCTGTTGACGGAGATACATCAGTGATGTTTCTACTTTCTTTGCATCAATTTGAATTCTTGAGCTTCAATTAGAACTTTTGAGCTTTAATTAATGATGTTTCCAAATTCCACACAGTGTATAACTGCAATTATAACTCTTGAATTTCAATTTCGTAATCATGATTCCATCTCAAATTGGGGAAGAACATATACTCTGGCTTTTAAATTCTTCATTCAATTGGCTTTATAACTTCAATTTAATCATAACCCAATCTTTCTTCTCCCATCAGTAGCATAATATCATTACCAATTGTATGTCATCTTCAATTTGATTCCCAAATCCCTAATTTCGATTGAACTCTGAATATCCCTAAATCTTCAATTCTCCAATCTTTGTGTAGCAGGTTGGATAAATCCATTACACCGTCCCTGTTTCTAGCGCCAAATTGTTTGGGCAGAAAATCGAATCAACCCAAAACAACCAAAATCATCAACGAAATTATCAAAAGTAAATAGAAGAAATTGAATACTAATCATTTAATGTGGTTCAGCCCTTAATAGCCTACGTCCACGGGTAGTGAAATTGTGAGGGTTTTTTATTGATCAATTTTGATTACAGGTACAAAAGCTCCATTGGAGCTCCCTTTCTTTTACAGTCAGATGAAGTTTTTCCAAGAAGAAG
>JAJJMC010029710.1:7738-40866 GCA_023531435.1 Papaver californicum | reverse complement strand
GCAGTTTCGGTATTAACACTCATTGTTGTTGTGGATGATGAAGAGTGATGATCTTCTTCCTCTTGCTGCATCATATTTATTCCTCCATCATTCTTGTTGATGATGACCATATTACAGTCTGGTGGTGGTGGTAGGTTGGGATCCATTAATTAGTTTTGATTAACACAAACAAATTAAGAAAATAATAAATATAATTCCTTGGGAGAGACAGAACGAGAAGGAATGAGAAAGGGGGGAAGTACAGAATAGAGAGAATAATACGATAAATACAAAGTACTTAAAAGAAACTGAAGCATTAAATACGAATTTCCTTGATTTAATTAGTGCTTAGTTTATAAAAAGATCCTACTCAAAAAGTAATTAGTGTTGCACACCAAAAAGCAAAAGCAACAAATAATGCAAAATTTGTGGTTTGCTGATATGAGATTGCATGTTCTACTTAATTCCTACTATATGTTTATTGTAATCTCTGCCTCCCTAATTACTCTCTCCCTATATATATTGATGTCAAAAAAAATCTCACCCACACTCTCTTAAAAGTATCAATGGTTGGCTGGCATTTCAAGTTTCATGGTGTTCTTCTCCAACTATAATGGGGTATCCCCTGACCATTAAAGAAAGAGATGAGCTTGAGAGAGGGTCAAAAGTAAGTTTATGTACATGTTGCTCGTGTACATTGTCACGGCATAAAGTTATGCTATTAGTAGTTTGATTTAGTAGCTAGCCAAGGAAGGATGATTCATTGATTCCTTATTGTTAGAAGTTGATTGATTGATGTGGTTGATCCCCACTCACAGGCAGTTTAACTGGTTTGTTTCTTGTCATCATCCAAAAATTAAAACAAACAAAAAGAACAAGTCTCCAATAATAATTCGAAGAGCAAATTTAAAATAATAATTGTACTACTTTTGGAAAATCATTAATTAAAGTTGAATGTATTAGTATCAGAAGCAGGATTTTCATGAATCTTCAAGAAAAATTGAAACGGCCATTGCTATACATATATACCTATTGACTAGCTATAAGTCTACAAGTAGTAGTAGATGAAACAGAAACTTGACACAAAGGGAAAAACAAAAAGGACATAAAGCCAGACTCAACTGTTCCTCGAAACGTAAAACAAAACACACAGAAATTATTACTTCCTCTACCAAAAGTTTAAGCGGTGGGGATTTTAGTGCAGTGACTTGCAATTGCAAAGAATTTTATTGGTGGACGCTGCTATCATTTTAGTAGAAATGGTGCAGGAGTTCAGAAAATCCATGATGCAGGTTTTGAAATGATGGACTTGGGTCTAATGAAAATCTTTCTTGGCATTCCCAAAAATGGCATAACATTATCTCAAGAAAGTGTGCTACCTGACTAGTTTAAAAAAATTCAGTATGAGTAGTGATTGCAAACCAGTTGCAACATAGTACATGAAAAATTCTCGAAATAATATGGAGCACAAAAGGCAGATGCAGTTGAAGTTTTGTCTTGATTTATGCATTGACCCGGCCCAGAAAACACCATTCTGCTGCTGAGAAACTAAAGAATTCTAAGAAGAGTTTTGGGCTCAACTATCCAAAGGACAGAGACAATTTTCTCGTTAGCTATACCTATAGTGATTGGGCATGATTGGTAGATGATCGAAAAAGTACTTCATGCTATGTTTTTTCACTTGGTTCCAAAGTGAATGCTTGGTCTTCCAAAAAAACAAGATAGAGTGGCATTATCTTCAGCTGAAACAGAGTAATACTGCTGCAACAAGTGCAGCTTGTGAAGCTATTTGTCTAGGTAAACTTCTAGTTGATCTTCAACAATAACAAGAGTCAGCAACTACCATCTACTGTGATAACATGCCAACATTTTTAATGACAAGAAATGCAGTTTTTCATAGCAGGTCTAAGCACATTAAATTGCGACATAATTTCATTGGTCGGAAACAATGAAGTGAAGCTAAAGTATTGCAATACTAATTTTCCAGTTGCTGACATCTTTATAAAGCACTTCCAACAGAAAATTTTAATTATTTCAGAGGCTGAATGAAGATTTAAAGCTAAAGTTTTAGGAAGTTCAGGAGGCTGCATTTTTAATTTAAAAGGTTTCAGCACTGCATTCCTATTTCACCATAACAATCATCTTTTCTCCAAGCAATATAGATTAAGGGGATGGGCAAGCAATAGAAGCAAATAACTGACACAGAGACATTTCATAGACTGAAGACGAATTTCTATTATCAGGCATCTGGCCTCAAAAATCACCAACAATACAGTAGTTCAATGTCAGACTACATCGACCAAGCAAACATCCCACAAAGAATTCCGGAAAATATGCAATGCTCTTGCTACAACAAACAAAATGATAAAAAACTATAAGGATTCTTATCCTCTTATGATCTTGCCCTTGCAAGAAGCAATAATACACCTAATGCAAATGCCTAAAATACTTGTGAAAGGGATTTTGTCTGTTCTGTTAATTAGATGATGATGAAGAACCGATCATCAATTAATCATTAAGTTGGCCAAGAACTTCACAGCATGAGCACCACAACATACCAATATACATCTACTCATTCTCGATTCCGTCACCACTGTGCACAGAAGATCATGTCTCATCACCATCACCATCATAACATATAAATGTATAAAGTATAATGACAACAACAAGTATTTGAACTGTCAAACTGCAGCTATAATAGCAAAGATGGAATACTTTCTTTCAAGGCTACTTATGATTTCATTCGTAATAGAGGGGTCACTCATAACTGGTTCAATAAAATTTGGTCGTCTGCTATTCCTCCTAGGAGATCTTGGGTGATATGGAAGTTTTTGCATGACAGAATTCCATAGGATGATGTGGTCTTCAGTAATACTAGTGGAATGTCTTGTTGTTCTCTTTGTCATAGTGCCGAAGAGACGGCAGGACATATTTTTTTGACTTGTGCTTTTGCTAGACAGATGTGGAGTTGGATTGATGGCGTCTTTGGCACTTCTCTTCAGCTCACGTCATTGCAAGATCTATTGGCACTTCTCTTCAGCTCACGTCATTGCAAGATCTATACGTTGCCGCTGATCAATGTGCAGGGGGGTCTCAGGTGAAAAATTTATTGTGGGCAAGTATAGTTACTACATTCTGGATTATATGGTGGTCCAGAAATCAGTTGCGCTTTGAAGATAATCATTCGCCAGTTCATAATGCTATTAGAATGTTAAAAATGATGACAGCAGAATCAGGTGCCTTAGTGAAGGGAATTCAAGGGTTTCGTGAAGCTGATGCTAGAATTCTATCAGTCTTTGGTGTATCCAGGAGGTCACGTCGTGCGCCAAGGATTTATCAGGTTTGGTGGCATCCTCCTATTCTCGGCTGGATAAAGGTTAATATAGATGGAAGTTCCTTGGGAAATCCTGGAATGGCTGGTTGCGGCGGTATTTTTAGAGACTTTTCGAGCACTGTTATTGGGTCTTTCTCGGCAAATATTGGTGTATTCAAAGGAACATTTGAGAACAGTTACTCAACGGATAAGGTATGTCATTTCAGTGTTGTCTGGAAGAGTATATTGTTTTTGTTTCTAACCTTTCAAAGCCACCACATTTGATGATAAGACGAACATATCAATGATAAAGAGCACAGACGAAGGGAAGTCCCAAACCTGTCGAAAAACAATACACCAAAAGTATTACATAGCAAATTACGCATAAAATTGAGGACGGACAGTTTTGCTTCTCATTATTGTTCTACATGATTTCATAAATTATATACCATCATGGCTACGAGAAAAATTCCTCATGTAGCTAGAAACGAAGATAGCGTGAGATACGTCTATGTACCTGCAAGTGACAAAAAATGATAAGCAGAGTGTAAAAAAACAGATCAGTTGACTTAAGAGCTCAACACTGTGCTTTAAAATTGCATAAGAAAAATCATTGGCTAACGGAAATAAAACTAGTTCACCTGGTAGCTTCAGCAGATGCAGTTAGTAAAATCCTTGTAGCCACAAGAAATAGAACACAAAAGAAGACAAAAGTTACTAGGAGGACATCTATCAGCATCTGTGATAGACATTCAAAACCAATATTCTTATAGCAGAAACAGTCTACTTCAGTGGTAACAAAAATTCATAAATAACTAGCAGGTGCAAAAACAGAAGAATAAACCTTTCCACATATCAAAGAAGATGAAATAGAGTTCAAAGACAGACTCGGATCTTCCTTCAAAAGAAAATTCCTGTCTTGAGTCGATAAGAAAAAAATTTACATCAGTATCCAAGCAATTATAATTTAAGTAAAAAATGGCTATTTTGGAGCAAAACGTACATCCATCTAGAAGAAGATAAAGGATTGCGGACTTCCACAATATGCCCTGCAGGGTAGTGAGAAATGAGCTTTTGCAAGTGCTAGAGTCTACAACTACTGGGTAGAGTATTGTCGCAATTACTTAACAAAGTACACTCTATATATAAAGGAGACATAGATGCTTAGCTACCTTAAAATCAACAGGGTGAAGAGTTGGTGCATTATACAGCAAATGCCTATAAGCTTTGGTCTTGTGCATGACCAAATCAATGAGTAGAATCTGCACATAGAAAGGTATGTTTGCAAAATGTTAAAAACACCGAAAAGTAAATGAAGTTCCCAGGACCAAGAGAGATCACAATCACAATTAACACTAACGTAAAGTAGTAGTTTGTAACTCACCATGATCTCGCATTCGATGTACTCGTCAGCGACTACTTTGCAGTTCCCCTAGTGAAAACACAGCCCGAGAAAAGGATTATTTAAAACTGAGAGGTTGAAATTTGTTTGAGAAGAGAGGTTGGGTGGCTTACACATTTCATCAACCGAATATTTCCAGGTGAGTATTGAATAAACAGCAATTTAATCTTGCAACCACAGTGGATGCATCTGAACTGCATCCTAGACTCATCTTTCTCCTCCTCCATTCCCTTCCCCCTCCGCCAAATAATAATAATAATATCTGCAAAATGCCTGAAAAAATCAACTCTATGAATTGAGAAAGAAACTAAACAAATTTTGATCAAATTTACCTACTAGAAATACGATAGGATGAGGAAAACACGGATTTATTAGAAATTGGAAACCCCCTCGTCCTCTCCTTGTTTGAGTATGCAAAGCAAAAAAGATGCCCTAGATTTGATTTGTTCTAATTGATTCAAACAACAACTCTCTCTCTCTCTCTATGTTGGTTGTTTAATTTGTTTTAAAAGAAAGAAACTTAAAAGTTAAACTACCCCATGAGTTGGACTTGGGCCTATTATTGGCCCACTCTGTGATGATGATCATTGAACAGGAAGTATATTGCCGGAGGTTTTGCTTTTGCCGGAAACTCCTCAAAGATGCACCCCCTGGCCCTGGCATGAAGGGACCTTTCCAAGGCTGGTAGTCTTTTGCCGTATAACTTCGCCTCCTGTGGTTGTAGTTCTTGACATGAGGAATCAAACATTCCTGCATCTCGTTTTGTATTGGCACCACATTTCCTCTGAAGAGAATCACCTTAAATGGTCTAACGTAAAAGGACATCAGGCTATTATTGGTTGCTGGTGTGGAGCACAGCTACAAACACATGGGACTAAAAGAATCTCAATCACCTTAAATGCTGAACAGAGTTGAATGTACACGATGAGTGTCTCCACAAGCGGAGGAAACAAGATTCACATAATAAAAATTCGAGTTTTGCTACTTGTTCAAGGGTTAAATCACTACCTGGCAAGTTGGCTATCAAAAGTCATATCAAAACTTTCAGAAAGACCTCCAGTACCAACTTCCCACCAAACTTGATTTTTTTTCCATCAAATTCCAACTGCAGACAAATATGCAGTTGCCCTGCAACCACTAAATCACGCCTTTATTGTTGATGAACCTTTCATTTTTAGACAAAATGCATACAAGCACATCCATTTTTTAGACAAGATGCATTCAAGCAGATTAGTTTCACAAAAGTGTGGTGTGGACCGTACAGAAACGTTGAGCAAGTTAGCGTTGATGCTTGCAAAGAAAACAACACTACAGATCCAGAACATGATCGTCTAAGCAATTGGTAAGAGGCTGATTTTTTAACTTAAGGTCCATGTTTCACCACTGCATTTCTATTTTACCAGAACAATTAAAAAGCAACAGATTATTCAGAACTTACAGTGACGGGCAAGCAATAGACAGCAAATATTTAACAAGAAAACATAGACTGCAATCCCAATCATAGGCATCTCAAACTACAGAACACAACGACCAAGGCAACTACACCTATATTCTATGAAACAAAGATAATAGACAAACATGGAAAGGGTAGTGAAACAGCAAAGAAGTTCTCATGTAAAAGAAAGCAACACGACCAAGAAGTAACAAGGTAGTAGATATATTTACCGCAGGAGGTATATAGTCAATAACAACTAAAAGAACACACATAAAGAGCAGGATTTTTTTTTACCTCCATGCAGCTTTAGTAGTAGAAACACATAATCAGACAGACTTCAAGCACTTCTCTCCTCCTATACTAATACTAGGATAAGGTTCTCATAGGAATGAGAGGAAGCACAGAGTAGAAATTTCAAACATAACATCCATTAAAGTCTTAAAAGACAGGAAAAGATCAATAGACAAAAACTACTTATAAAGAGCGGGTTGTTGTTGTTGTTATCGTTCTCCTGGGAGATCCATTACTTCTTGAGACTGCCTCGAACACCAGGGCGAGGTTTAGTTGGATCTACAGTAGGAGCAATAGTGGCGTGCAAATTGCTGATCTTAGTGTCATCAAAAGGAATCTTGGGGTGCCTAGATTCGTGATGGATCTGCATAGTTTTGACATCAGGAGCAGTAATTTTACAGTGAGGGCATTCGAACTTGGCATGTCCACCTTTAGTTGCTCCAGTACGGTCAACTAGTCCTGCTTTACCGCCTCCCCTGTTGGTTAGAGCTGCATCCTGCTTAGCCTGGATCTCCTTAGCTGTGTGCTTCTTTGGCTTTGCCTTTCCTGTCATGTCTGCTACTCTAGCTTAGAATCCTTCCTGAACAAACAACAATTCTCACTCAGAAACCCTAGTCCCAAATCCGAAACAGCATGTATTCACTTAATAATAACAAAAAATCACTTCAATCCATGCTAACAATTAACCGAACCATCAGATTAATATCTTAAGAGAAATACTAGCAAGCTCAATTCAACATCTGTGGTAATAAGTATTTAAGACTGAAAGTTGATACTAAATTTCTAATCGGAGTTTTCACAAACACATCAACTTCAATTAGTATATAAAAGAAGAAAAAAACAGCAAAAATTCAATCAAAGAAAAGAGTTAGACATATCTCTCTGTTGGGATATAATATCAGCCTCATAATTCGACTGCCAAACATATATTAATGATATTCATGTTTCACAAGATAAAAACTACTAAAAGAAAACCGAAATTTATCTCTTTTTTTTTAGAGATAAAATTTGGGGATTTTTTTTTATGATTAAAATTTGTAATACAGGTTCAGATCATCTCATGTGAATAATAATAATAAAAAAAAAAGGAAACAAAAGAGAAATCAAGAGAGAGAGCAGACCTGAGAATGGGATGTGCTTTGATCTGCAGCTATCTATCTGCTCTAGGGTTTAATCGATGAAGAGAAAAAGAGGATAGATAAAAAAGGATTAAAATAGAGTTCCGTATTTTCACTTATATCCTTATTTTATATCTTATATTACACTTGTGTCCCTAGAATTCTATAAATTGCAAGTTGACGTCCCTGGTGGACTGGGTCTTATTCATTGACTAATGACCATCCACCAACTTCAGCTTCCTGAATCCCTTAGAGCTGTGTTGGTCAACTGGGATGCTGCTGCTAAGTTCACAATGCGGCTTGTTGTTTGCAAATTTGAGGATTACTTTGGAAGCCACCAATTGTTAAAAGGCATGCATTATTACCTCTGTTGAGTAGGGGGTCAAACATTTTGAGCAGGACAGTGTAAACTGGATGAAATGATCGGGAATGCTTAAAACCCTGAGTTAGATAATGGAACAACCAACACATTTTTTGAGGTTACAAGTGGTGTATATCAACACAAATTCCCTGAGGGAAACTAAAATTCAGTCACTCACTCATTAGAAAGAACTTAAGTGATACTAGTAATTTCACTCATCGATAATAACATACTGTATACATAAATATCAGATGTTGTAAAACTTCAGCAGCTTTAATTGGCAGTCAATTATAGCACAGCAAGTGAGTAAAAAGTTTGTATAATCTTCATTGCAAGTAACAAACCATCAGAAAACCAGAGATCTAACAGACTTTTTCTCAGCACACAACCCCAGTTAAGCAGTTACCGCGTTGCTTTCACCTTCATCCAAATCACCCACAGCAACTCAAAAGTAATCCTCAATGCCAAGCAGGGTACCATATACATCATCATGCACATTTCATCTTAACAAATCAACCACACCCCATGTTTAAGAACCTTTGCCAACACATCATCATGCACACCCAAACAAAACAGAAGCTGAAATGGTTAAGACGGAGGATCAACTCAGTGTTTCTGCTTCCTGTTGATATCATATAGCACGCACACATCTGCAGCCGTCTTCATCTGAACAAATAACCATTTATGAAATAAATCTTCACTCATGTGAACTTGGAAAAGTAAGTCACATTTTAATGATATAACAAGGTATTATACATGAATAGTTGATTTAAGATCGAACAAAAACAATTCCTCCAAATTATGTAGTAGAGTGTTATTTTGGGATGAAAAAAACAAGTATGTTACAGGTGTACAGCTATGAATTAGGACACTAGGTGATTTAAGGAGATAGGAGCTGGCTACGACTAAAAAGAATTCAAACATAATTTGCAAAGACTATCACAACAATGGATTTCAGCATTTAGTTTAGTTTAGTTATTTTTTTACCCCAACACTCAGCAAAGAGTATAAATATTCAGAGCTGTCAACCTAATAAAGAAGTTTTGGACATAGAATAAGCTAACACAACTACACAGGTGGCATAAGGTAGAATTTAAGGCATCTGAATTAAAGCAAAAAAGATAAATGCTGCTGATGTGCTGTTAGAACAGTGATCCCAGACTGTTCTTCCATCCAATTTAACAAGACAATACGACCAAATCTCAGAATCGGAGAACACACAACTCTCAAAATTTAGAACATTAAATTGCCCAAAACTGACTCTTAAACAAGCTTTCAATATAAGCACTTGAAAAGGTTGTGTGGATGACCATCGCAGTCTCTTCAAAAAATACACATTTATTACACTTGCACTAAATAATACTTCAATTAAATAATCGAACGCATGAACTGCATATCTAAATTTCAAATGGTTATTCAGGTAGGATAACCCCGGAGAAATACCCATATCTACTGGTAAAAAAATGAACACCTACATTTGAAGCAAAACAAATAACTCATTTGCAACACATAGCACTACAAAAGTGAGATCTTACCTGTATAACATTGATTGCTTGCTTGATTGCCCATCCAAAGAGAGCTATGCCAACTGGGAAAGACAGATAACCATGTTTCAAGGCACTCACTAAAACCTGACAGAGAAGAACACAAATCAAGAGATGTTAGTAGGAGTATCTTCAATGGTATCAACCTCAATAACACGGCCAATGCAAACAACTCAAAATGAACCTGAGAATGCTTACCTCGATCACACTTTCAGATTGGCTTTCCGCAAGTAGGAAAAGGATTATATAAAGTACCTGCATAATCACAAGACTAGGTTTTATTCCTAACATCCTTAGGGAGCTATGTCCAAAAAAAGAACCTCGACTTTATAAGTAGAAGTGAAAAGTTTATACAATTTCCAGTACTTCTTCCATGCACTAATGTTTACCAACAAGCATCTAATGGGCTTAACCCATCACCTTTCTCCAGTTTGATGATTAAAAGAAGATTATGTGTTTCATTTTTCATGTACAATTTCATTAGTCGCATTCCACAACTATACATGAGCTCCACAGATCCATGTCAAATATATAAACAGAAAAAGGATGTTCTTTCCGCATTATTATATTTATGCTAATATGACCACATTAAGATTTTCCATAAGGTGCATTGTGAAAAAGACATGTCACTATTGGTTCAGGAAATGTATAGCATGTAGCTAATCAGCCAGTTAAGTGAATGTCATGTCACTGAGTATGATGATTGAATCACTTAAATTACCTCAGATGCCACACAGCAATAAGCCATGAATAAACGGTTCCCATAGTATAGCTTAAAGAGCCAATTAGTACTGTCTTTGACATCTTTATGACTCGCCTTGCCTGATAGGAAAGTACTGAAACAGAAGATAAAATTAATACGTGTTATTTAAGCATAGAATCACAACAAGGGAAGTCCTTTAAAACAAATTTTTCTCCCATCAGAAAAAATGCTCTATTAAAACTGAAACTCGAGTGGCAGGCAAATAATTTCAGCGAAATTAATACCTGTACATTTGCAGCCAATGGCTGGCAATATCTAGGCTGAGCAGAGACAAGAAAATCATGCCAGGCCTGCTAATATAATCGAACATATGCTCAGCAAGTAAAACACATACATAAATTCAAACATATGCTACAAGTATCAGAAGATATGCACTAATGTATTTCCTACCGGTAAAACTGGGAGAGGACTACCAACAGACAAGCAGTGCTGACCCTGTAAACAAGCATCAAAGAATTTGAGATGGAATTGTGAGTATAGCAGATAAACAGTTGACACAGTGAAATTAGAACTGTGCACGGTTTCAATATAAAAGGTTGAGAAATAGAAGATAACCTGTCTGTTACCATGTCTAGAACAGCTCCAAACGTCGAAACTGATTCACAAAAATATTCAGATGAACCATAAGAATATTAATGCTCAATTACTTTTTTTTTTGTTGATTACGATATCTATTCATGTTGACCCATACCTAAAAATGAGTAGAGGATGAACCTAGAGAAAAGTGGCAAACAGTATGCTATATTTCTAACCAAAGGGAAAAAAAGGCACATGACATGGGGTCAACGAGTGATTTTCAACTTGAGGTTTTCCAGAAACTGTTTAAACGTACAGCTGCATTAGTGCATCTAATGCGTTGGGTTCATGCAAAGTCAAAATTGGTAAGTAACTTAAGAGCCACAACCCTCTGTCGAATGCTACATGTTTTTCTGACCTCTTAATCTACTCCCTCTTCTTACTTTTAAGTTGCACTTCATGACTTCAACTTTTCTCTAAATGTAAATGTAAAATTATTCACAATACTGGCACTATGCATATATGTAATGATAACTTATCTACATACATCTCTACAATCATAATGTGGCTCTCTATCGACTCATGATAGACGAATTTCGAGCGGACTTCATCTAGTATGGTTTTCTGGCACAATAAAGTGGGCTTGATAGGGATAAAACCCGCAAAAAGGCATCTTTTGTTTTTCAGAGACAATACATACATGATAATAGACAATTTAAAATCAGAAAGTTTACCTTGATTGAACTTGCGAGCTAACCAGCCATCTAATCCGTCACACACAAAGCTGCAAGCACAAAGTTTCTAGGGTATGAAGGTTTTAGCGGCAGTGAAGAAATCGAGCTTGGGATTTAAAAGCAATTCTTAAGGAGCTAAAGATTACCTGATGAAGTATAGAATTGCGAAGAGTTTCTTATCTTCAAAACATCGAGCAAATGCAACAATATTCATGATAATTCTTATGTATCCTGAACAAAAATGAAACATCAATGTTAGTAACCTAACGGCAAAGGAAGGAAACATATCAATCATTATTACTACCGAGTACGACAAACACTGTAACGAATTAAGAAAAAAGAAAAACAGATTTAGACAAGAAGGAATGTAAGTATGTACCAGTGATATTGGGGATGTAAAGGTAAACAGATAATGTGGACTGTTTCTTCTTATTTGATTTGTTAACCACCGCCATTCTTGCATAAGAAATAGAGAGATTAATATATGAAAAGGTTCTAAAAACAATAGTTGCTTTTCAATTTGTTATACGACAAGTTGCATCATCATCAACACCAATTCTCTCACTGTCTCCCTCTTTCCCTGCATAAAGAAAAGAAATCCCAAAACCCTCAACAAATCTTACACCACAATAACAATGTGATGTGTGTAATTTGTTTAGAAACAAACAAGAAAAATCAGATTATTGTTACAAGGTATAAGCTAGGTTTTCAGAATGAGACTTGTAGATTGAACTCAGTCAGATTTTACTTGGATTGGAGATTAGCTAATACATGTATAGATAAGCAACGAAATGTTGTTCCAGGATATAACCCGAATTAATTAAAAAAAAACAATAGAAATGAAATCAAGAATTTATCCTCTTATCCGTCATCCTATATAATAATTATTATAATTATTGTAAAAATTAAATTAAATTAAAGAAAGAAGATTGGGTCAGATCGCCGTCATCGGTGAAGAAGAAGAAGAAGATAACTCACCAAACTTTGAAGGAATCGAGTTCCTTGGGGTAAGATCCAGAGGAACTGAGTTATGATTATAGCGATGAAATGGTCGTAGTAGATAGAGAGTGTAGAAGAAGAATAAATTTCTCTGTCGCTGCTTTCTTTTTAAGTTGTGAAGAAGATAGAGTGCGATTGAAACAAAATTAGTGATTCCAAGGAAAGAATCGTTTTACTCACCTCAAGTTCTTCCCTTCGAAGAAGAAGAAAGATGAAGATGGAAGAAAATGAGCCCAAAATGACGATCTGGATATTTATTCACTAATCGCATGTGCCCCACACAGACGTTTGCACGTGAGTTGCATTACTTGTTTAAACTAACGGACCCACGAGGGGCCGGGCTAAAAAGTAAGAATAAAAGATTAAATAGGCTTATCAAAGCTTTGGCCCTAAGAATTTAGTTAGTGGATATAGAGGGCTGACTTGAGCCTCGGTTAGTCCTTCAGAGCAAGGGTTATGGGTAGAGCGTTCTTCTTTAATGTGAAGGAGTTTTATCTAAAAAATTAATTTGTTTCCATTATGGGTAGAGAGAAGTGAGATTATCCCCAAAAACTATCAACCACTCGTTCGATAAAACGCATGCTCGTCAGTCTTTACTGGATCCAAACAGGTCAAAGTTGTATCCAATGGCTGGAGTTGAATGATCCAACAATTGAAAATAAATTTTAAAACCTCTGGCTATTATTTTATTTTAAAAAAATTAAACTGGGAAAGTTCATCGATCTAGCCTCTTCTATCTCATAAAGACACTTTTTCACCTAACAACTCCTTTATTTTAAAAGTAAAAGGAAAACAGTGTTAAAAGCACACTGCACTAGTACTAAAAATTAAATCAAAGTAGAAAGATCATGAAGTCTACTTACCAAGGTCGAAGTATGGATTATAATGAGTTGTTTGTTAAACCAAAGTTATACAATCCTTGAATCGTTATCAACAAATAAATATTTTGCTAAGAGTATAAACATAAATTAAGAGATCTCAAAACTGTAATATGTGTCTATATGTGGTTTTAGAAATCTTCAAAAAAGAGTATGTCTCTGGAAGGATTGGAGGTAAATTCAAAATGAGAGAAGAGATTGAGTAAAGATATTGTATCTATGTGATCAAGACGCTCGGATTTATATGTAATCAAACCGATGAATATTATGGACGCATCTGTTGGATATGGCTTTATATGTAATCAAACCGATGAATATTATGGACGCATCTGTTGGATATGGCTGAAACTCTTTCGTTCGGAGGTTTTCGTTTTCAAATGATGCATCGTTTTTCTTACGGTATATTTTTATGCAACGAATATTTGTTCAGTCGAAAGTATGGAACCATGCCCCAAAGATCGAAAGCAAGAACTCACTGAACCATACTTGAATTGTCGACTCCAAACTAATTTTATAGGGATAAGAAAATCAGATTATTATTTTTTTGAAGCAGTACTTTTAATTGCGAACGAAAAGATTATACGATGGATAATAGCCAAAAGGCAAAGAGAGATTAAAAGGTTGCATAAAAGTAATCGTGTATATGTTACTGTTCTCTCGTGCTCAATTAATTTATAGTGGTTGAATCTTTTAGATTTCAATGTCTTCACACATTAGTATCTCTTTCAGAAATAAAATTTGGGGATTTTTTTTTATGATTGTAAACTGTATTATAGGTAAATATTAAATTTTATGTAGGATCTAACAAGAAATAGGAGAGAATAAACGCGGAATTAATAAAAGACTACATTGATAATAATCTAGTATCTTACAAAGATAATAACTGGTGCCTTTTATAGACATCATAAACCTTAAGCCAATTTCCTAAAACTCTACGAATTCTATATAATGATACTAATTCTAAACTTAAACCTAAGTTTAAACTAGGAAACTCATCATATATTTTCAAACTTATAACAATGTAGGATCAATCTCCATACACCCCCTCACGTGTAAGGCCAGTCATTCGGCCTAACACGTGGACATATATACGAGTGACCAGTCATTCGGTCAACACGCCCCCTCACGTGTAAGGCCAGTCATTCGGCCTAACACGTGGATTTTCTCCTGTAATGTTAACTTCAGGAACTCTTAAAGCTAACGATACCTGCGATGCAACTCCTTCTGCACCACCTACTTCATCTGTAGGATTTTTTCTCACCTGGGATGCAACTCCTTCTGCATCACCTACTTCATCTGTAGGATTTTTCTTCTCACCTACCTCATCTGTAAGATTTTTCTTCTCACCTACCTCATTTGTAGGATTTTTTTCTAAACACCTACCTTATTTGTAGGATTTTTCTTCTCACCTACTTCATCTGTAGGATTTTTCCTCTGATCTCATCTCAATCTCAGTTATACTTCTCTTTCCCTCCCTCAAGTTGGAGCACGTAACTGAGTGAAATATCCAACTTGAAAGAAATTATAGTTATTGACTTGTAGGAAAACACCAGGGAAAAAAAATTGTATTTTTTTTTATGATTCTCTTTAACTAAAGATACTTAACATACCCAAAAAACTAAAAAAAAAACATGAATTCTCTAACTTTGTGTCTTTCCTCTCTCTATACTGGCTCTGATACCATATTAAATTCTATGTAGGATCTAACAAGAAAAAGGAGAGAATAAATGCAGAATTAATAAAAGACTACAAAGATAATAATCTGGTGACTTACAAAGATGATAACTGGTGCCTTTTATAGGCATCATAAACCTTAAGCCAATTTCCTAAAACTCTACGAATTCTATATAAGGATACTACTTCTAAACTTAAACCTAAGCCTAAACTAGGAAACTTATTCAAACTAGGAAACTCATCATATATTGTCAAACTTCTAACGATGTATGACCAATCTCCACAGTTCAGATCATCTCACGCAAAGAAGAAGAAGAACAGGAAATAATTATGAGAAATCAAGAAGGAAGAAAGAAAGAGAGAGAGCAGACCTGAGAGTGGAATGTGCTTTGATCTGCAGCTATCTATCTGCTCTAGGGTTTAATCGACGAAGAGAAAGAGGATAAAACAGTATAGAGTTCCATATTTTCACTTATTTTATGTCTTATATTAACACTTGTGTCCCTAGAATTCTATAAATTGCAAGTTGACGTCCCTGGTGGACTGGGTCTTATCCATCGACTAATGACGATCCAATCCATAACCTGTGCTTCCACCAACTTCAGCTTCCCAGATCCATAGTGAGTATGTCGATTTAGAGCTGTGTTGGTCAAGTGGGATGCTGCTAAGTTCAAGTTGATCTCGACAAGTAAACTGGATGAAATGGTCGAGATTTCTTATAATTACAGGGAATGGTCAAAACCCTGGCTGAGATAATGGAACAACAAACACATTTGAGGTTACAGGAAATGGTGTATATCAACACAAGTTTCCCGAGGGAAACTAAAATTCCAAACTCAAATTCAGTAACTCACTCATTAGAAACAACATACGTAATTTCACTCGTCGAAAATAGCATACTCAATACTTGACTATAAAAATATCAGATGCTGTAAAACTTCAGCAGCTTTAATTGGCAGTCAATTATAGAACAGCAAGTGAGTAAAAAGATTGTATTATATTCACTGCAAGTAACAAACCATCAGAAAACCAGAGATCTAAGTCACTTTTTCTCAGCACACAACCCCAGTTATGCAATTACCGCATTGCTTTCACCTTCATCCAACTACCCACAGCAACTCACATCTTCACCTGCAATCCAACAAGGATAGATTAAGGAAAAGTGGAAACATTGAAGGTAGAGCACGCATACTCGTATAGACAGAAAAAGTCTGCGCTACAAGCAATTTCTTGTAGGCGCCTAGCAGATAAAGATTTTCAGTTTTGCTCATCACTGTGACAAGCTTGGTTTCAGATGAGTGCAACCACTAGAGATAGATAAAAAAAAAGAAAAGAAAGATAGATTGTATGCTAACCTTTGTGATAAAAAGAATCAATGACAAAAAAATTGCCATTGTGGGCAAACTTTGTTCAGCATGTAATAGACTATAAATTTTCCCTAAAAGCACGGAGTAACTACAAGTCTACAACTGCTGCATTTTATCTCTTTTCCTCATCTGATACATTTCTTAAATGTCAAAGTCCTGATCCATGGGCATGTACTGGGTATGGGATTTGCAGCTACACTCACAAATGTATTGGTCAAATGGGATGCCAAGTTCAAGTTGATCTCGACAAGGCTAAGGATACTAATGAGCGCTGTGACTTTGCTACTGCGAACAAAAGTGTTATAAAGAACATACTGTATACTTAAGAATAAGAAAATTAGATGTTGTAAAACCTGAAAAGCCTTAATTGGCAGTCATATACTACACAGTAAATGGTAAAATGATTGTAATATTTTTATTGCTAGTAATGAACCATCTAAAAACCAGAGATCTTCAACGGCAACAAAAGATTGTGTCACTTTTAGAAATAACATACGAAGCATGCCTCACAGACAGTTGACAAGGTATTCACACCATACATACCTCAACCTTCCTACTAATTATGCTCCTTCTGATCAGTAACATTAGCGCTGGTGCTGGTGCTGGTGCTGGTGCTGCTCGGGGGTTTTGGTATGGGTTGAATCCTAACGTAAGGATTCCTTGTCAATGTCTCTCCTTTTAAAGCAGCTACATACCGGTCGTTTGTGTTCTCCTTTCGCTGCAGCTCCCCAAGGTATTCTGCAAGTCTCTCCTGATTCACTTTCCCCATCATCTGATCCACAATTCCAAAGAAATGAAAAACAACCTTTTATGTAACTCAAAGGGACACCACGGTCTCAGAGCACAGAATCAGGAAAACAATTCTGGTACAGTGACTAAGTTTAAATTTCCAAATGGAAAGCAGTTAGTTGAATAATTAAGTCGAAACAATCTATTTCTCTTGTTTACCATATATCTTAACCAGTATACAAGAACATGGAAAGAAAGAATTATGTCCTAATTTATAAGCTTACAAAGACTAAAGCCAGTAACATGCAACAGTGAACAATCCAAGGGTATAAACTTGAGAAACAAACTTCAGAAAAGGGAAAAAGAAAGAAAGAAAAAAATATGAAGGCTCAACTGTGTACAAAGGCAACTGGTGCAGGGGACCGATGCACCTAATGTTTATAGGAGATAATAAGAGATACAATATGCTGGCAGAAAGAAAACAGAAATTTAGCAGCATAGCCTCATTCAAAGAAATCAAGTAGAGGGCTTAAATCTGGAATTACACCAGCTCACAGCTGCACTAAATGGCGTTAACCTCATACCTGTTTAATTTATAAAAAAAAAAGTATGCTCTAAAACTGACACAGGAATCTTACAGGAGTTGATTGTTATACATGTTAACGACTGCATCATGCAAGACTAAGACAATGTGTGGTTGGTAAGCAAGGATCGGTTTTTTGGATGATCTTGACAAACCTTGGAAATCAAATACTTAAAAAATTTGTGTCTTATAACTACACTTGTAGTCTGTATACTAATGTCCAGGAATTAGTAATATCAATATGACCAAAATCTGTGGTCAATTTGGGCAGAAAAGAGAAATTGAGGGTTTAGGTTAGGAAAGGGGCAAAAAAAGAAGAAATGAAACAAATTCTAGATACAAAGTGTGTCGTGTTGGACAGTGAATCATGAATTATGTAATAAAGAGTTTGTGATTAGGTATGTGATTCTTTTATAATGAGAATGAAATTCAGCAATCAATCACAGATAAATAGAATGTGAAACTAGAACTCAATTGTAAAAATGGTGTGGATGGATTGAGTGATTGATTACCAGAGAGTCAGGTGTAGCATTTTTGCGGAGGTGAGCTTCAAGCTGTGGGTTAGATGAGTTGGTTAACTGCATAACACAGAATCCAATGACACCAGGTATAACACCGCAGACGGTTGCGAAGGTTATGAAGAATGGTTTTGAAACCTTAGTCTGCGTTACTAACCATCTCCATGCCGGACCCTTCTCCCACAGTGCCTGTGACATTCTCAACCGACCGACCGACCGATTCTTCTGTTGATATTCCCTTTGGCTGTTTTCTTTTCTCCCCCTTTCTCTCTTTCTTTCTTTCTTTCTTCTCTGGTAAGTTCCTTCCTACAGTATCTAAATATATATACTCATTATTCTAACACCTGTTTTACACCTGAACCTCTTGACTAGGATACCCCTTACAAAATATCATCACTATTATTTCTGTGTACAGAGAGCAAAGAAAAGAAGATTGGATAAGGAGGAGGAGGAGGAGGATAGCTAGAAATGATGATGATGATGACGACCACCAGACCAACAACTACCTTCGCATTTGGATCTTCCACTGCTACTAAGCAACTACCCACTAAAAATCACTACTTAATTAAGACTAGTACTACCACTAGATCATGTTCTTCTCCTGCAATTTCTCCTCAAACTCGTATCTTCCCAAGTCAAGAGCAAAAGAAAGAGGCAGTAAAGGAAATAACAAGTAGAAGAGACGTGATTAGAATTGGTTTATACTTGACTGCTGCTGCAGCCGTATTCTCGCAGAATTCAGAAGCAGCAGAATTAGCATCAACCATTGACTATACGGTAACACCATCAGGACTTGGATTTTACGACAAAGTAATCGGAGTTGGTCCTCAACCTACCAAAGGCCAGCTCATCAAGGTATATATGTCTTTAATCTTTAATCATGTGCCCCATTTTAAGAAGAAGATGAGATACGCTACCACTAGACTAGCTAATTAATGGAATAAATGAAATGCACTGCTGGTGGCAGGCACATTATGTTGGTAAATTGGAGAACGGTACAGTATTTGATAGCAGCTACAACCGCGGAAAGCCTCTTTCATTTCGTGTTGGTGTTGGTGAGGTACTACTGCTCTATAATACTTATTAGCTAGCTAGTTGCAGTACCCGATCCCAGACATTTGTACAGATAATCAGAATGCATAACGCTACTTGAATAATGCTTGATACTCAACTTACAGGTGATTAAAGGATGGGATCAAGGAATTCTAGGCGGGGATGGGATTCCACCCATGCTCCCAGGTGATTTACTCATCATTATCACGATTACTGCTTAGAAATTGGAGTAATTGGTAACTAATATTTATTGAATGTTAAAATTTGAAAAAGGGGGTAAACGTAGCTTAAAGCTTCCTTCTGACCTTGCATACGGCATGAGAGGTGCAGGCTGCAAAGGAGGTACTGCCTACTACTACTACTTGTGCTGATTTTGGTGCTGTCTTAGTGGTGCTGGTAATCAACTAACTTATATGTTGCCTATGTATGAATTTGCAGGTACCAATTGTATAATACCTCCAAATTCGACACTCTTGTTCGATGTTGAGTTCATCGGCAAGGCATAATCCAGAATCTCAAGCCTCAGCAGACACTTCAGCATTATATGCCAATACTGAAGTTAGAGAAGGGAACCAAACATTCTGGCATCCATTCTTTTAGCGAGTTGAAGCAGTTAGGAGCAGCTCGCTCATTCAATTACTTTATTATCTGCTCCCTTTATGTATAAAATGAAGTTTTCTGCAACAAAATTTACGGTTAATCATCAAATTAAGTATTCTCTTCTTTTCAATTAGTTTCGCTATCCATAAGAATATCGTTAGTGATGTGTATAGAAATTTCTGGTGGCCAGACTTCAAATACCACAAAATGGCTAGTCACCTTTTAAAATCATATACCAATAACCGAAATAACTGTGGGTCAACAATACCAAATAAAACTGACACAAATATAAGACACCTGTACTGGATCAGACAAATTTAACAAACTGAGCACAACCTTATCCAGGGTTTATTTCAAGACAACTGGGTTTATCTGGAGTGCCCATTCAGGTTCCATATGAGTGTCTAGATAAACAGGTCCATCCAAACGACGGGTCTCTAATAGCAAGAATTCCTCATGGACAATATCAGGAGGATTGGGTTGTGGAGTCTGAAAAAACTCAAGTAACACCTTATACACACAGAGATCGGGTTCCAAGTTAGGGATTTCAAATAGGGATACTCGATAATCACAAGAATCATCACTACCCCCAAACTTAGGGGTAATTATTACTCTCAGATAATCCTAAAACTATTGCTTGAATTTCAGGGTCCCTAGAGTCTGAGAAATACTCGAGAGCTTCTCCTAGAGACTGGTCACACATCTGATTTAAGAGAATGCTATCATCAAATCATCTGAGGAATCACCAAACAAAGTGTCGTGCAAATGATCCACATATTTGGAAAAGGAAGGTAACGACATTCATTTAATGCACTTTAACAAAACATGACTATTTTGCCCTTCGCTCAAAACTTGATGAATATGACTTTTCACTTTAATTATAGGATGACCGTTTTGTCCACGATGTGTCAAATTAATATGTTACATATGCGTGACCGTTTTTTCCCTGTTGTATAAAATTACTATTTGACCCCTGAGTGACTGTTACAATATATGTAAAAACTAAATATGATCTCTAAATAAATAAATTTCCATTTACCGATAAATGAATAATTTATTCATCTATCGATAAATAAATAACCTCGATAAACGAATATTTTTTTAGTCCTAAGGGTATTCATTTATCGAGGTTAGACTATAATTTCACTATTTTTAGGCCAAAATAAAAAGTAACTCTTTTCTTGATACAGATATAGTATATGATATAAACGTTATTTCTCTACGTGGATGAGCATATGTTAACTTTATATTTCATTTGGTTTTACATTCACTTGATCTTATTATTAAAAAAGATATACTATAACAAAATTTGGTTACTTTGTAGGTATTACGTACCCTTGTGTAACTACCCTTTAATCTTTTAATAAGGTGTATGCTTTGAAAAAAAAAAACAAATTTGGTTTTTTTATTTCGCATCATTTAACTCAAATCATACTTTTTCTTTTTTGACATAAAAACAATTTGAATCGTACAATATATTATTAGTAGTTCAACCTGGATGAAACTATGTAAGTTACAAATTAAACTTAGATGAAACCAGTTTCATTGTAGTTTAAACTTGGATGAATCTGGTTTCATCCTGCACATTCCGATAAAAAAATATTTTCGTCAGAATGTATCTAGTTTTATCCTGCATATTTTGACAAATAGACATGTTTTCTTCAGGATGTATCTGGTTTCATCATGCGTATTTAGATATTTATTTATTTTTATGTTAAGGGTGATGGCGGTATTTGTATATTTTACTACTATTGGAGGCGGTGGTGGTGACAGTAATGTGGTGCTTTGTTGTGGTTGAAAATGTTGGTAGTGGTAGTGGTTGTGCTAGATCTTTTGTATTTATTTTTATATGGAAAGGGTGATAGTATAATATTTCATATCTTGCTTTAAGCCAAGATGGAGCCAATTTCTTCCTAGCTATTTTTTAAATGATTTATTTTTCTTAATTTAATTAAGGATACATCTAGTTTTATCCTAGTTATATCTCTAATAATTTTTGGTATCTTAGTTCAAGTCAGGATGCAACCAGTTTTATCATTAAAAAAAATTAATAAAAAAACACTATGGAATTTATTATTAATAATAATAATGGATCTTTTTTTATAGATCATCTAAAACTCTTTCCAAAAATATAAGTTTTATAAAAGTCGGATGTATATTTTGGAAGTAATGATTTTTTTAGTAATTTGTATTTAAATTGGAGAGAAAAAAGGATAAAAAAACTTGACAAATATAACAACGAGGGACATAATTGTCTAGATTTTTGGTGTCTATTTCACATATCCATAATATTTACTTTTCTACTAAAACCATATTTTAATAATATTTTGACTATAAATTCTATTTTTTCGTCCATTATCATTTTACTACAGTTTTACTGGAAGCCAAAATAATCAATAAATTATCACATTAGAGAGATTTATTTGTATTAATAGAATTAAAAAAACACCATCTAATTTAGTTATCTTATTCTTACGTTATCTCACATTTTGGATGTTTATTAATTATTTAAAAAAAGATAATTATGTTTTGATTTATTGATTATTGATATTAATATTGATTGTGGGTACGATATGATCCGGCCACGTACTTGAAGTATGTGACCCATCTTTATATGTTGACACGTCTTATAAAGTAGAAATTTTTATTACCTAACAGTTTTGTTATCTAACTGTTTATTTTTTTTGGTTAATTTCTTATTTTTTCTTAAAAAAGTAGAGTATTTAACGGGATTTAGAGGAAACAGGTTTTTAAGTTAAATACGTGTGAAAGAAATAAAAATGGACCACGTATAAAATGTATGTGGCCCGACCATATTTTTGACTTGTACGTGGCCCAACCAAGGTAGTCAATATCGGATTTCGGTGAGTATCGGTCGGGATCGAGATACTGATATGACTCTATATTTCGGTGAATATTGATGAAATATTGGCGAACATCGGTGAATATCGATATCTTGGATAAACACAGAAACTGATATTATCTGCGGTATCTCGACCATTTCGGACGAAATTGACTACAGTGGGCCCAACACATCTTAGACGGACGGTAAAGTATCACGTGAACTCGTTTTAAGTACACATAGGATTTTCTAGTTTGGCTGAGTTGATTTTTTCAGCCCACCGATTTGGTAAACGGAGCCCCCAGATTTTGTTTTTATTTGTTTATTAGATTATCATCATCAACATCATCCCCAATCTCCTTCATTCTCTTTTCTTCTCTGGGCATTTGCCTTTCTCACTTATTTCCAACCCTAACGACTACAACCCTTTTTGGGTTTCTTAATTGAGACCTTAGCCTAGTCTAGTCTCCAATTTCCACCTCCACCACCACTAATGGCGGCAACCACCACCTCAATTCTCTACCCTATCCCTTCATCTTCTTCTTCTTATTCCTCATCATCAACAAGTACAATTTCATCCTCATTCTTCAAACGAACTTCATTACCAAAACCCCTAACCTCAATCAACAAAACAACAACTCATTCACGAGGAGTGGTTATTAGATCAGCTGTAGCAATCGAGAAGGAAACACCAGAAACTGAAAGACCTGATACATTTCTAAGAGAAGTTGATGACCCTTCTTCATCAGCAGCATCACCACATTCTTCAAATGTTAGGGCTAAGTTTGAGAAGATGATTAGGGAAGCTCAAGATAGTGTTTGTGCAGCTGTTGAAGCAGCTGATGGTGGTGGTGCTACTTTCAAAGAAGATGTTTGGTCTAGACCTGGTGGTGGTGGTGGAATTAGTAGGGTACTACAAGATGGGAATGTTTGGGAGAAAGCTGGTGTTAATGTTTCTGTTGTTTATGGTGTTATGCCTCCTGAAGCTTATAGAGCTGCCAAGGGTGACAATTCCACAACCACTAAGCCTGGTCCTGTTCCCTTCTTCGCTGCCGGGATTAGCTCTGTAAGTAATTACTCCTCCCGTATATAATCATGTGGTTGCTCCTTATTGAATTTTGATTCATGTGCTTTGATTCAATTTAGGGATGTTCTATTTGTCTTGAATTGGATTTGGATAATCTATCCGTGTGCTCATTACTTATTTGTTTGATTCCGATGATAATAATAGGTATTACATCCGAAGAATCCATTTGCCCCCACACTTCACTTCAACTATCGCTACTTCGAGACTGATGCTCCAAAAGGTACACGTCAAATGGCTTGCTTAACTTTACAGTCTCATTTACATTTTCTTGCATTCTGCATAAGTGAAATGATTCCGACTTAGTATGTCGTTGGTTCTCTTTGAAGTTGGTATGCGTCCTTCTGAGTGTTCCCATTTGGTTTCCTAATAGCAATGCAACCTTTCTTTAGCCTGAGAAGATTGAATTGTGTTATCTGTGTGAAGCATCTCTGGTAGTAGTGCAACATAAAAAAATCCATACCATAACTTTTCCCTTCTTTCTTGCTGCATTTCTGTGTTGTTAATGCGTTTGCAATGATGTATTCAAATTCAAGAATGTAAAGTTTCTAATTCTTTTTATAAAGTCTTACGAATGGAGATATTTTAAATTGCCAAATTATTTGTATGCAGACGCACCTGGAGCACCTCGATCATGGTGGTTTGGTGGTGGTACTGATTTAACACCTGCCTATGTTTTTGAGGAGGATGTGAAACATTTTCATACGGTAAGACTCATGGCACAACTACGGAAGGTCTGGATTTGCTACTGAAGTCTACTTAAATTGATATTTGCTGCGTCCATTCCTCCATTCCTTCTCGTCCAGTACTGTTGTTTATTCCAATCTCTACATGTGCATAACTTAGCCATATTCTGATTCCTCCTGTTACTGGCCGAGCTATGAAAACAACGTCTGATAAACAGCGATGGAGCTAAAACTCTTTGGATATTTCCTATGTTTCCTAGTTTCTTTTTGCATTGGAAATTGCAGTATTTAATGGGCGGTTTAGATATATGGTCCTTTAATGTTTAAGGTTTCACATGATAACTATTGTGTAAAACCACGGGGCTCTGTAAAATGTTCATAAAGAGCAAGATGTATGTTGCTGAGTTTTTGCATAGGTCAAAGGTGTTCCGGGTGATTATACTTGAAGCTGCATTTGGTGGATTTTAATCTGTGATACAGAGTTCACATACTTTGTGAGGATGCATACGAGCATTTTAACCAAAGAGCGTCAACTGACTTACTCTTTTCCTGTTTTTCTGCAGGTTCAAAAAAATACTTGTGACAAATTTGATCCTAGCTTCTACCCCAAATTCAAGAAATGGTGTGATGATTACTTTGTTATTAAGGTATGCCCTGAACGCAGATATTTTTGTAAAACATGTCACCAAGAGCTGATGATGTTGGTCGTATGATTTTAGTAAGAAACTTTTAAATCCATCTCCACCTTTTGAGCCATGAAACTACCAGCTTGAGGTTAATGGTCCTTCTCTAATGTTTATGACTATTGCTTCTTCTCGCAGCACCGAAATGAAAGGCGTGGGCTTGGAGGAATATTTTTTGATGATCTTAATGACTATGACCAAGAGATGCTTCTCTCCTTTGCCACTGGTAGTTGATCAAGGACTTTACATATGACAAATACATATTATGCAACCTCATATCATTTCATTTATTTTTCTACTACTCAGTGCCCAGCTCATTCATATCATTATTATCATTATTTTTCTACTGCAGAATGTGCAAACTCTGTTGTACCTGCATACATACCCATTATAGAAAAAAGGAAAGATACACCATTCACCGAGCAGAATAAAGAATGGCAACAATTGCGAAGGGGACGATATGTAGAATTCAACTTGGTAACCATACTAACTGCTTTCGTACCCTTCGATGAAACTTCTGTGCAAACAATACAAACAAATCACTGTAACAAATTTTAGCTTGGTATTTGACTAACACCATCGAGTTTTGTTGAATGTGTGATAGGTTTATGACCGTGGTACAACATTCGGACTGAAGACAGGGGGCAGAATCGAGAGCATTCTCGTTTCCCTCCCACTAACAGCACGATGGGAATATGACCATGTATGTGAACTTCATATACCAAAGTGGTCTATTTAGTTAGTCTGAAGTAGTATACAAACCCATTGGCATAGAACAGTATTAACAATCTTTTGCTTTTGGCAGAAACCTGAGGAGGGTAGTGAAGAATGGAAACTGCTAGATGCATGCATCAACCCGAAGGATTGGATTTGATATTTTGATTTAATGCGTATGAAGGATCTCTCTCCATGTCTCCACCAGTTTGTTTGTTTGTTCAAATGTTTCTCGAAGGGTTTTGGCTCGGCTGAGCTGTTGTATTTGTCGACATGAGATTATGTGAGTGTAGAGATACGTAGTAAAGGAGAGGGAGAGAGAGTGAAGTTGTGAATTTTTCCAAAGTTAATTAGGTTGGTTGTATTTATTTCTCAAAGCTGTTACTAGTTAGCATAACTGAAATACCTGGTAAAAGACAGGGCGCTCTGTGCATTTTTCTTCTGACAGCATTTTGGATAAGCCTCTTACCTTTTTCCCCGTCTCGTGGGGTTTTTATGATGATCCAGTGGAGAATCGGGAGAATAGAAGAAGGAAAAATAAATTAGTGCTCGTTCAGTGAGGCTGCTAAAATGTGCATTTTGGAAAATGGATCTAAGTTGTTGCCCTGCTCAAAAAAAGAAGAATTAGAAGACACTTTGAGGTCCCTGCTCAAAAAAAGAAGAATTAGAAGACACTTTGAGGTGAATAGCAATTAGAAGACAGATATTGGGCAGGAGTGGGGAAATCATTCTTGGCGCCAAAAGAAGAGAAAATTGGCGGGGAATAAGTGATGTGATTTCCAAGGGTTATGTCGGAAATGAGTGGGATTTACTTAAGTTAAAACATCGAGTGTGGAGACTGACTGAGCTGAGATTATAGATGGAGATGGAGATGGAGATGGAACAATTGCTGAACATGGGTTTCTCTCAAGACCTGGCATCTCAAGCTTTAGCCGCCACCGGTGGCAATTGCACTCTCAAAGCCACCGAATGGATCCTCAACAACAACAATAAACCCCTTTCTCTTACAAACCCTAACCCTAACAATCCTCATTCTTCTTCTTCTCCCGTTCAACCCAAACTTGATCATTTCTTCCCTTCCAAATCTCGCCCCGCTTCTCAATCCAGCCCCACCGATGAATAATCTCCATCTAATCTATCAATAAGCATACCAAGTTATTTCATTCGTCTCCCCCACAACAATTTCCATCCCCTCCATCATCTACTATACAGAAGCGAAAACCTCTTTCTCCTCCTCACGAGCCACTGGCTGAGCGAATGCGACCTAAGGGAATCGATGATGTCATAGGACAGGACCATCTTCTTGGTAAGAATTCGATTCTAAGGGCTTCTTTAAATTCAGAGAGATTGCCTTCTATTGTCTTGTGGGGTCCACCTGGTACTGGTAAGACATCCATTGCTAGAGCCATTGCTCATTCCGCTTCTTCTAATTCTTATCGATTTGTCTCGTTATCTGCTGTTACTGCTGGCGTCAAGGATGTTAGAGAATCTGTTGATGAAGCTAGGAAAATTAAAAAGTGGAATAAAAGAACTGTATTGTTTATTGATGAAGTTCATAGGTTTAATAAAGCACAACAAGATTCATTCTTGCCTGTAATCGAAGATGGTATTATTGTGTTTATTGGTGCAACTACTGAGAACCCATCTTTTCATTTGATTACCCCATTGTTGTCGAGGTGTAGCGTTTTTACATTGAATCCGCTGCAGCCTGATAACATTGTGACTTTGCTCAAGAGAGCTGCAGATGATTCCAAAAAGGGATTGGTCAAAAGTGTGGGTACAAATGTAAGGGTGGAAGAACAAGTCTTTGATTTTATTTCTTTGAATTGTGATGGGGATGCCCGTGTGGCTTTAAATGCTCTGGAGATTTCTGCAACTATTGCTGCAGCACGGGTTATGGGAAATGAAGAAAAGGCTGCCAAGGGTGGAGATCAAGATAATGAAACTTCTGTTGTTGTTATAGATGGGGAAAATGAGGCTGGTTCAAGCTCAAAATCTGATGGAGCTGTTGTCTCCGTTGATGATGCCAAAGAAGCTTTTCAGTGTAAACACATTGCTTATGATAAAGCTGGGGAAGAACACTATAATCTTATCAGTGCACTTCACAAATCAATGAGAGGGAGTGATGCCAATGCAGCGATTTATTGGTTAGCTAGAATGTTACAAGGAGGTGAAGAACCTCTCTACATCGCTCGACGACTCATTCGGTTTGCTAGTGAAGATGTTGGATTAGCAGACCCAACTGCACTCAATCAATCTGTTGCTTGTTACCAAGCTTGCCATTTTATTGGAATGCCAGAATGCAATATGATCCTTGCACAATGTGTTGCTTACTTGGCTTTGGCTCCTAAATCTGTTGCTGTTTACCAAGCGATAGGAGCTGCACAGAAGCTGGTTAAAGAATCAGCAGGACAAAATGAAGGAGTGCCGCTCCATTTGAGAAATGCACCAACTAAGCTAATGAAGGAGATTGGGTATGGTAAGGGTTATATTTACCCTCCCAATGATCCATCTTCTTCTTCGTTGCAGACTTACTTGCCATCATCACTACAAGGTTATACATTTCTCAACTGGCCAGTCCTAAATCCTAAATCCAACAGATGAAGTGCATGTCATACACCATAAGTCAATACTGTAAGAATCTTCCTCTTTTTATCTTTGGGTATTAATTAGCTAGATCTGCTTAGGGTCGAGCCTTGTTTTGCTGTCTGACTGTAGGGAAGAATTCACCTTTTTGTTCATATTTTGACACCTACCTGTTTCTTTCGAAATTGCAATGCAAATTACAGGTTACAGAATTATCTTATAACTTACCTTGTTGCTACACACTTAATCTTACCGAGTGAACTATTTAGTTGTTGTCCTTCCTTGTTAAAGTGAATTGCTGTGATTAAGTTTTCTGATTTCCATTTCTCATTGTCAATATAAAATAGATTGGTCCAAACCTATTGCAGTCCCTCCAATTTTGACTTTTTCTTTCTTTCTTTTGTGTGTGTTACGTATATCTATCACACCCTCTTCTAGTTGGCTTGGTTACCTCTTTGACCTTGTTGTGCTTTTAACATATAACATTGTGCATCAAACCACCAAAGGGCCATATCTTGTGACTTTTCTTTCTGTTTGATTTGTAAGGGCTAGTAAATCGTACGTTTGAATTTCATCTCCACTTCAACACTTGTCTGGAAGTCTTGAAGTCTAAGATATCCTATTAAAATCTATTCCGCTTACAGATAGGGAGTAGTGAGACGAGATGATATGACTGATAATTCTGATATTTTTACTTGTTGAGTTGCATTACCTACTTACTAGGGTTCTGATTTTGCAACTTCTAAAGCTTAATAGGAAGCAGTGAGCTGAGACGATTTCAGAGATACAGAAAGTTTAAATGTTCCATAAATGACCTTATGTTATTTTGGTTGTGGGTTTTGAATCGTGATTCTTGCTGTTATTGTCATTGTTACTACTACTAAATGGAGCCCACTAGAAAATAGACAGTTTAACCTTAAATTCCATTTCCGTAGCTTTAGCTTAGGGATTAACTTAGCTTTGAAGATCCCCTGTAGCCTGTAGGTCCTATCTATACCTCATCCATCACTTTATTGTATGTTTTGATTTGACCTCCCCATCAAACTTATTGACCATGACCACCACCCCACCATGCTGTGAACTCTGAAAATTCTGCAGTTAGATATTGTTGGTAAACTGAAAGGGGGAATAATAAGGAAGGAAAGTGTATTTCTTCACTTGCAAGGGTCATTCATTCAAATGAGTGAAAGGAGGAAAACTAAGATTTATACAATAAAGAAAAAGTAAGAAAGAGACAGTTCTCCTTCCTTTCTTTTTCTTTTTGTCTTTTGTTAATTTCTATGTTAGAAAAGGATCATGAGGGGACAAATTGCAAGAAGATATTAAAATGGAAAGACAGGAGGGGGTCCAAATGCAGAAGGTAGAAGACGACGTCGAAGAAGACGAATAAAGCACCCAAAAGTATGCATCTTTTCATCTTCTGCTTCCAATTCAATCATCAGATAACTTAATTCACTTGGATTGTTCATGTTTAAGCTTTAACCTCTTAAGGAAAGACATTGCTGATTGATGGATTTTGATGGTAGGATTATCAAGAAGAAGAGGCAGTGCTATTTTATCATTTAAAGAAACAGCGGATAGATTATGAAGAGATCTTCGTCATGCAAAATGGGCCATCGACCTGCAGGAACTTTAACACCTTCAATGGAAGACCCAGATCTTAATCCCCTTTTGGGTGCTGATGACAATCACCATCGTAATGTTGAAGTAACACTACAACGAGGAAGAGGAGGAAAAGGCAATTATAGTAAGAATAGAAAGAAGCTACTTGGTGCTTGGAAATCTTTTTCTATGTGCACTGCTGAGACCAAATTTAGACCAGATTTGATCAGGGTTTTGCTTGGTGTCTTGGGTTGTCCTCTTGCTCCAGTTCCCCTGTTACTTGACCATTCTTCAGCGTTGTCAACTCATCATCATCCTCTCCGTAATCTTCAAGGAATCTCCATCGTACGACTCCTCAGATTCACTCTTTTAACTAGGAAAAGCCGCAGTAGCATCTCGTTCTTGATATCCATGTTTTTTTTTGGTGTACTCTGTTTTATTGTTATAACTAATGAGTTGAAAATACAATTTTTTCAGGGAGCTTCATCAGCTTATTACATCATACATCAATACTTAGCAGCAACTGGGTGCTTAAAACACGATAAGATTTCTAAGAACATGTATGCATCAGGTACTGTCAAGATGGTATGTCATGAGACAGAGATTGGGATAGATAAGGGGAGGAGGTCAGGGAGTAGAATTGGAGCTCGTGTTACTGGTTGCTTTGTTATATGGCAAATGAATCCTAGAATGTGGTCTATGGAGTTGGTGATCCAAGGAGGTAATAAAGTCGTTGCCGGAAGTAATGGGAAGGTTGTGTGGAGAAACACGCCTTGGCTTGGTACGCATGCTGCAAAAGGTCCCCCTTGTCCACTACGCCGCATTATCCAGGTAGCATTTATAATCACACACTTGATTCAAGCTTTCCTCATGTTCTTCAGAAATTATTTTTCTCAGCAAATTTGGAAAGTGATGCTTGCCTTGTGTATATAAACTCAATTGGGATCATATGTAGTATTATCGATATACTCTTACAATTGTTACATAATCCCTGCAGGGTTTAGATCCAAAAAGCAAAGCAAATCTATTCTCTAAAGCAGAGTGCTTAGGTGAAAAGCGTATAGGGAATGAGGATTGCTTCATACTAAAAGTGACATCAGATCGGGACGTTGTAATGGAGAGAAGCAACGGTAGTAGAGGTGAAGTGATAAGACATGTATTATATGGTTACTTTAGTCAGAAGAGTGGGCTTCTGATACACATGGAGGATTCACATCTCACTAATGTACTATCAGTAAAGACTAGTAGTAGCAATACCCTAGTGGGGAATACTGATTATGATGCTGATAATTACGATGCAGAAGGAATAGTTTATTGGGAGACAACAGTTGGGACAAATGTGAGAGATTATAGAGATGTTGATGGTCTCTTAATTGCTCACCAGGGAACATCTGTTGCTACATTGTTCCGACTTGGAGAGTCGTTGTCAAAAATGATCAAAATAGCAGGACTAGAATGGAAGAAGTTTGGAAGATTGACGACATCATGTTCAATGTGCCTGGGCTTTCCCTTGATTACTTCATTCCTCCATCCAACATTCGTGATGCCGCCAATAATTCTTCCTAATTAGCCAACTGCTATGATACATAAGTAGTTATAGTTTATTTTGTATTCTTATCTGAACATTCTGATGTTACAAACAAAATGTACAAAACTTAAACATAAATGAATGTGTAAAATTATAAGAATAATATAGAGATCTGAACAAGAAAAGTTAGATCTTTGCTCCTAAGGGAAAATTACAGTTTCACTGAACTAATGGCTTACAACAATGGTTGTTACCTGATCCTGTACTGGGAATATAATGTAAGGATTTGAGAAGGAAAGAATTGTTAACCGGAGGGTGAACCATTGATAAACGTCAAATTTCGCTTCCCTCTTCGGTTTCATCATCATTGTTGCCGCAGTTAGTGTAATCATGATCTTCTCCAGTTTGATCCTTCATATGATCAATTCCCATGATTGTCGATGCATTACTGTTATGAATGAAGGAATCATCTTGTTGCGAATTACCTACCGATAGCAAACAGGGGGCAAATGATGAGGCTGTTGATGTACCAAATGACTGGTGCTGTTGTTGCAGTCTGAAATCATCGTCCCATATGAAAGCAGGTTGCTGCAGCTGACTGCTGCTACTACCGCTCCTGTAATTCTTTCCTAGGCGACTAACGTTAATCTCATCGAGAGATGGTGATCTCCCAATCATTTGTTGTTTCATCGTCTGATCCCCACCAACATCGTCATCCAGTGCTACTTGTTGATGGTGGTCTCCTAGTATTGTTGATTGAACGCCAGATCCGTAAATGTGTAGGTCCTGAAGGCTAGGAAAACTCGTAGAATTAGCAAAACCAGCAGCTACTTTGTTGTTGTTGCTGCTCATCATGGCAGTCCTATGATGATGAAGGGCGGGTACACCAGCAGGTGAGGTGGAGGCGGATGAGACGTTCTCGTGAGCGCCACCAATAAGTGTTTGACAAGCCTTTTCCAATATAGTCTGCATATACTTCCCCTGAGCTTCAATCCTGAGCTGAAGGTGTCTTTGTACCACTAGTTGTTCATGCAATCGCCTCTTTACTTCCATTTGCATCCTTAGTCCCTCGTTCATCATGTGCATGTTCCTGCATTATATACTTGTAACATAAATAAATATGGTTTTGTATATTAAGACCGATCGAGATGGAGAGAGTAATGTAGCTACATACTCGTTGATGTTGCTTCGATTACCCATTATCCCCGAGGAACCTCCAGCAGAATTTCTTTGCATATCTAATGGAATTCGGTACAATGAAACATATGTGAGGTTGAGAATTAAACCAATTATTTCATTCATCAAATCGTAACACAAAAGTGAAAAATTACCTACCTCTTGGATCAAAATCCTTAGCTGAGTGATGAAGATCATGAAAATCCTTATGTGGCTGCTTGCCTAGTCTGAATTTCTGTACACATGATCCCATGCATGTATGTGTATTAGAGAGAGAGACAGAGAGAGAGAGAGAGAGAGAGAGAGAGAGAGAGAGAGAGAGAGAGAGAGAGAGAGAGAGAGAGAGAGAGAGAGAGAGAGAGAGAGAGAG
>JAJJMC010029708.1:469-18141 GCA_023531435.1 Papaver californicum | reverse complement strand
TACACCTATGGTGTACATTTTGATTAATGAAATATGTAAGAAAAGCAAATTTTGTGGTTATTGGTAGATTTAGTTATCCGATATATGGATCACGTATGATCGGGAACGACGCGAGGCATACTTTGGTTCCCATTGCTAGAATAGATCCCAGGTGTTAATTCCGGTTAATGGAATATGTAAGAAAAGCGGATTTTATGATTCATTGGTACATTTAGTTATCCGATTATCGATCCTGTATTATCGGGAATGGCACGAGAAATACTTTGGTTCCCATTGCTAGAAATAGACCTCAGGTGTACATTCCAGTATATTGAATAAGTAACAAAAGCAGATTTTGTGGTTCATTGGTACATTTAGTTATCTGATATATGGATCGCGTAGAATCGGGAACGACACGAGGCATATTTTTTTTCCCATTGCTAGAAATAGACCTCAGGTGTACATTACAGTTATTGGAATATGTATGATAAGAAGATTTGTGGTTCATTGGTACATTTATTTATCCGATATATCGCGCGATCCTGTATGATCGGGAAAGGCACGAAGCATACTATGTTTCCCATTGTTAGAAATAGACCTCAGGTGTACATTCAGGTTAATCGAATTTGTAAGAAAAACGTATTTTGTGGTTCATTGGTAGATTTAGTTATTTGATATATGGATCCTATATGATCAGGTCCCATTCAATAGAAATACACGTTAGGTGTATATTCCGGTTAATGGAATATGTAAGAAATTAGATTTTGTGGTTCCTTGGTATATTTAGTTATCCGATATATGGATCATGTATGATCGAGAACGACACGAGGCATACTCCGGTTCCCATTTCTAAAAATATACCTTAGGTGTACATTCTGGTTAATGGAATATGTAAGAAAAGCATATTTTGTAGTTCACTGGTAGATTTAGTTATCCGATATATGGATCCCGTAAAATCGGGAACGATAGGAGGCGTACTCCGGTTCCATTGCTAGAAATACACCTCAGGTGTACATTCCGGTTAATGGAATATGTAAGAAAAGCAGATATTTGGTTCATTGGTCCATTTAGTTATCTGATATATCGATCTTGTACGATCGGAATGGAACGAGGCATACTCTGGTTCCCATTGCTAGAAATAGACCTTAGGTATACATTCCGGTTAATGGAATATGTAAGAAAAAAATATTTTGTGGTTCAATGGTAGATTTAGTTATCCGATATATGGATCCTGTATAATAGGGAACAACACAAGGCATACTTTTTTTCCCATTGCTAGAAATAGACCTCAGGTGTACATTCAGTTTAATGGAATATGTATGAAAAGCATATTTTGTGGTTCATTGGTCGATTTAGTTATCCGATATATGGATCATGTATGATGGGGAACGACACGAGGCATACTTCGGTCCCCATTTCTAGAAATACACCCCAGGTGTATATTCCGGTTAATGGAATATTTAAGAAAAGAATATTTTGTGGTTCATTGGTAGATTTAGTTATATAATATATGGATCATGTATGCTCGGGAACGACACAAGGCATATTTCGGTTCCCAATTCTTGAAATACACCTATGGTGTACATTTCGGTTAGTGAAATATGTAAGAAAATTAAATTTTGTGGTTATTGGTAGATTTAGTTATCCGATATATGGATCACGTATTATCGGGAACGACACGAGGCATACTCAAGTCCCCATTGCTAGAAATACACCTCAGTTGTACATTCGGCATATTGAATATGTAACAAAAACAAATTTTGTGGTTCATTGGTAGATTTAGTTATCCGATATATTGATCCTGTATGCTCGGGATAGACACGAGGAATACTCTGGTTCCCATTTCTAGAAATACACCTCAGGTGTACAATTCTATTAATGAAATATGTAAGAAAAGTAGATTTTGTGGTTCATTGGTAGATTTAGTTATCTGATATGCCAATTAAATAGCTTGTTTAGTGTTCATCCTCAATCGTTCACAAGTCGTTAGGGTTTGGAGTATAAGGTTTTGTGGGTATACCTCTTGTAAACCCTCACGAGACTAAAACTCATCCGATAGGGACACTTATGGGTTTGTGGGTATACCTGCGATAGTGAGTTAGGATTTTTATTTATTTCTAGATTAGATTTGCTCGAGGACTAGCAAATGATAAGTTTGAGGGTATTGGTAGACACATTTTTGTATCTAATTTGTCCTTAATTATATATTTGGTTAATGCTCAATTTGGTACTTCTTGTATTATTTAATGTGTTTGTAGGTATTTTTGGGAATGAAACATTTGTGGAAAATATCGCTCAAAAAGTTGATAAAGGCACCCCATACGAAATTGCTAAAGGAACACGCAAAATGTGATAAGGCACCCAACATTTATATTAGGGTCACCCCTTCTATTTGTTTGAAAAATGAAAATTGGCGGGAAGAATTCTCTACGCAAAAAATAGCTTCTGAATAGTTTTGAATCGAGTTTAAAGGTAAGTATAAGAGGAGTTTGATTTCAAAAAAAGTGAGAAACCCTTTAAACTTATCAATACACGTCTATAGAGAGTTTCATGCCGGAAAACAAGCTTGGAAAAAATCAAAAAAAGGAGGAAATTCAAGGGAAAATTTCTCTTAGAGATTTCTTGATCCTGTGGTGTAGATAAGGGGTTGTTTGAGTCACAAAAAAGGTGAGGGAGGTTGAGTCGAGCTCAGAAGGCCAAGAGAGCGAAGAAAAATCATTCTAGGAAAATTCTCTGCTGCTGCTGCTGAAGAACACGAAGAAGAGAAGATACCGCAAAGGTTTCATCAACCACTCTGTCTCGGTTCCTTAATCCATTTTGCAACGTTTATCTTCAGTCTGTAATGTTTATCTTGAACTTGAACTATAATAGTTAATCTGTAACGCCTATACAGCGTTGCAGATTTCCTGTTTTATTATTTTTGGCTTCTTTTCTTATTCACAAGCACTTTTAAGCCATATATCAATATTTTGAGAGTGTTTTGAGCATGATGAGCTATACCCCAACACTGGGACAATGGGGGAAGCCATATTTCATGAAGGAATGGTAACTATTTTGATTCTTTATGATTTTTACTTTGGTTTTAAATTGATTTATGATTTTTTATAATTAGTTGTGATTTTGTTTGATGGTGTATGCTGGGACTTAAGATCTTTTGATGCGTTGTGCTTGTGATTTAAAGTTAATGTTTTAGAAATCTACTTTTGGCAAAGATATAAAGTCAATAAAAGAGCTACAATTATTAAAGAATCATTATAAAAATCAATCAGAAGTGATTTTGGTGGAATCATGAGTTTCAGTTCTTCCCAATATTGTTAAAATCTTTTATTTCTTTTATAGTTTAATTCATAATTAGGTATAACACGAATCTTCACAAGTCTCAACGAACGATTAGATTTTTACCACTTTTCTGAAAAGATCAAATTTTTGGCATTGTTGCTAAGGGCTTGTTTTTAGATTTTTTATGAGGTTTAGTTTTTAGTTTAGGTAGTTTAGTTAGATTTTTATTTTATTAATATTATTTTTATTTTTATTTTTTTATTTTACGTTTCTTTGATATTTTTCTTTGTATTACAGGTTTTGGATCAAAACGAAATTGGAGCCAAAGATTGTATCAATTGATTAAAGATTTGGAGTCAATGATAAATCTAAAAGAAAAGAAAACGAAGATAAATTATTTTATTTTTTAGTTAATTTTAATTTTATTTAATTTTTAGTGTTTTATTTATTTTTATTGTTAGGAAATTGTATTAGGAAATCTTTTATTATTTTTATAATTTTTCTTTTATTTTTGGACTTTTTCTTTGGACTTTGGACTTTATTATTTTGGGAACTTTGGACGTTATTATTTTTTAAACCCTACGGAAGGGTAATTAAATATAAACTGCACAGGGAAGGAAGACAATTACGATATTGTTACTGCCCCTCGGGTTCGTACACTGATATAGGAGTCGGTGGCCTTAATCGACTTCAACGGTTCATCGCACGTCTGGAACGGGACGTAAGAATCTAACCACCCACAAATCCTCTGTCAGTGGGTTTTCTGGACTCCTCCGTGTGCATATATGCTGAGGACCTGAATACGAATTTACTATTCTAGTAAAGGGCAAGAAATGGGCATACAAGATAAGGACTCGGATTTCATCATCGTTTCCTTTTTGCCTGCTTTAGGAACACGTTACTAAACGCGAACCTAATCCTTAAAATTTGACTAGAAAGAGACCGATAGGGTAACTATCTTATTGGAAAGTCATTCGAAAGGATTGTATTGGTTACTCTGTTAGTCTAACTCAAAGTTCAGGAAGATAAGTTTAAGTATATTAGAGCCTCCTTGTAACCCAAGGAAACGTTGCCAAAGAGGCAGGGTTAGAAAATCTCCTTAGAGCTTATCTTGTTTCTATTCGACTTAATCTAATTCAGATCGTGGAAGAGATTTTCTAAAACTGTAACTAGTTGTCTTTTGGAAGAATAAAAGTTGGTCTAGAAACAATCTAAGTGGATCCATCATGCTTTTTGTTTGCTAGATTTAGTAGGTTTGATTTGGTTGAGTCGGCCTTCTTTGTGTATGTTTAGAATAATAAGTTTTTGTTAGATATTTTGTTAGGATTTATTTTCTTAGATTTTTTGTAAATATATTAGGAAGTTTTTGTCAGAAAACGTCGAACTGGTATTATGAGGACCAATAAAAATATTCGACTGAATTTCAAAATAGACATTATCTGTACTATCAACATGGTGTGGACAGTAGTCGGGGCCACCACCAACCTTTTAGAGGTTATTTTTCATACCAGGGTGATCCCAATTACTATCCGTACATACACCCGTTATATGAACATGAAAATAAGCAAAATTTGAGTTCTTTTTCTTGGAGGGATGCCCTAAAGCAGATACAATTTATTACTCCTTATAATGAACCTATTATTCCTCTAGAAGAATCATTGAAGCAGTTGCGATCTAGTACTCATCATGAACCTGTTATGCCTCCAAAAGAATGACTCAAGAAGTTATCCGAGATGACACATAGGTTTGAATTAAGTGTGAGAGGAAAAAATAGTAGTCCAACTCTTTCTCTAGAAAAATCACACGAGCAGTTCGATCTAGTACTCCTTATGATCCATTTATTTCTCTAGAGAATTCCCTTAAGAAATTGACTGAGAATACAAATAGGTTTGTGTTAAGTATGGGGGAAAAGTTAGTAGTCCAAATCTTTCTCTAGAAGAATCCCTTAAGCAGTTAACTGAGAATACGAATAGTTTTGCATTAAGTGTGAATGAAAGTCTTGCAAAAAATAATATTGCTCAAAATGAACTTAATTGACAATATAGTGCCACCCTTGAAAATTATTCACCTAGTCAAGAGGACGAGGATAGAATTGGTAACATTACTCATTTTGACGAGGTTCAAACATCTTCATATTATTATGATAATGAGGATAATATTGATGAAGAGTGATCAACAAATTGTCACTCCAATTGTGCTTCATGATGATAGTGTTATTTTTAGTTCAAATCAAAATAATTTCAATAATTATTCACCTATTCAAAAGGAAGAGGATTTTACTAGAAATACTACTATTTTAGACAAAATTTTCTTGTTTGGAGCCGATAATGGTTTAGAGGAACGAGTTTATCCTGAGAAAACTGTTTTAGAGTCCAACGATTTAGAAACAATAGTCTTAGATAACAAAGATAGACTCGTAGAGATTTTAAATATGAGTGAGGATGCACCTCCTGATTATAACCTAGAAGAAGCAATTGACCATTTTCAGGAATCTGACGATCAAGAAATTAGGAAAATTATGATTAGTCTATCAAGAGACACTGAAAACTCTAAGTTTGGGGGTGACTATCATTCTCCCTGTGTTATACCTTTGACTCTTAGAAAGGTCCTTAACTTGGGATTTGACATATGCACATCTACCATTTTACAAAATCATCTTCAAACTATATTTCTTGAGCCTGTTGATGTCCAGAAAGAAGTTCAGTTGTTAGAAACCCATCCTCTGGTTGGTGTGTTTTACCTAGGAAATAATACCAAGATTGAATTTGTTTTCCCACCAAAATATTTTCTTCCATATGTGGGAACGTAAGAATTTCAAATGTGTCAGTTATTAAGTTTTCAGACTAAGCCTAATTACTTTAGGGAATTAGAATCAACAACTAGAGACTTTTATAGAGCCTGAACCTGAATCATAACTAGATGTAGTTGTCTTAAATAAGACAATGGATATGGATAAGGTTGTACTTTGTTTGTTTACTTTCTGGGCCTGCTGCAGTTTCCTTCTATTTTGGATAGCATTGTTTTATTCAGATGACCCACAGTTGTTCCGACTATTGCTATATAAGTTTATGAAGTGACTAATTCTTTCTTAGTCTGGCTGAAGACTTTAAACTTAGCACTTCTTTGGAGGTAACTGATATAATTTGGAATTACCCAATATAAATAACCGCAATCGCACGGCGTCTAACTAGTAGACAACGGCAAGTACGGGTCGAACCCACAGAGAGCGGGGAAATACTGCAATTAATATCTCTAATAAACTAACCAAGAGGAATATTTTTGTGATTTTTATATTAATAAATAAAATAATAAACTAACTAAACTAATAAATGTAACCGAGTAGAGAGAGTCGGTAACCAGGGTTTTTCAGTATCCACCACTATTTAATTCATGAATATTTAGAGTCGCAAATATCGCTGGGAAGCCCTAAACATGATGCATCAAAAAGCCCTAGTCTCAAGCATACAACATAAAATTGCGCTAGCGAGAAAATTGTACGAAACTAATTAAAGGTCCACAAATAATACTTGGCTATTCTAAGTATACCCCATCAAAGGATTTAACCCAAGCATGAAATATCAAATAAGTAGACAAATATATTTTTAGAATAACAACTGTATACCAGAAACATGGAACATCAAAACCATAGGCCAAGCATGCTCCATAAACGACAATACAATTGTTTAAAGTCATGAATTTAATCTATTCAAATCATAATGGTCTATATCAAATATTTTATTTAATTGATCTAAAACTATAAGTGGTTTCAACATTAAACCCTAGTTACAAATTAATTAGAACATGGAGATGGGTTTCTTAAAACCCATAAAATAATTAAAGAGAATAGTAGAAAGGATTAAACCAGGTTTCGTAAATATTGTCGTCTTCTCCGTCTTCTGAAAAGTGTACAGAAGTACTCTTCTTTGCGTCCACAGCAGAAACTCCAGGAACTCCCCAAAAGCTCTGTACCCGCCGTCCTGTCCTATCTCTCCTCCGTACACAGAACCTCACGCCTCCTTTTCTTTTCTTTTTTTTTCCGAAGCCAGAAGTAGCTTTCCTTTTATAGTTAGGTTTCAACCAAAACCAAGTCAAAGCCTGAATGCCCAGACCTAGCTGCACGCCTCACAACCTAACATACTTTCACGTGTGGCCTGGACCTACTTCCTTCACATGTCTCCTGTACACTTCAACGTTACACTTCATGTAGCTATCACACTTCAGCGTCTACCGTCCCCAACTTTGCACTGATGCCTACAGTCATCCATAGCATGTACTTGTTCAACAACTAATAACCCATCACTTTCACCTAGCTATCCACCTACTAGCCAAACCCAAAAGCAAAACCGTAGCTCTTCTTTTCTTTCTCACTCATTCACTTCACAGCCACCTAACGTACTCCCACGTCTCTTTCATTAGCCTAGCCATCAAACCAAACCTCCACCGTGCTTAACAGATGCATCACTTGCTTTGTCTCACAAAAGAGCATAGCTTCTTTCTTCTTGTCAGCCATCACATGGGCTTGTCCCTACTTCTCACATTTATAGCCTATAATTAGCCTCCCTTCTCTTTATCATGCAATCAAGTACCAAACAAAACAAGACCTCTCCTAACCGTACCCTCTCTATCTCTCATCTAGCCTCTCTTCACGTGAACTGATTAGTTTTTCCCTATTTTTACTCTTGTGTTTCAACAACCGTACCCAATTAATCCTCTTCTCTTTTCTTTTTAACCAACACCCAACTCCTAGAAGCCACCACCTATACAGCCTTCACGTCTCTAGATTAATCTTCTCTTGCTTCTTTCAATTCCGTCAAATCACCAAGTACTCAAGAACAACATCTAGCCTCGATCTAGCCAACGTCAATTCTCACGCACAGTCAACTGAACCTAATAGACAAACATCACCTGCGTCACCCAACAGCAAATATCCAAGCAGCCTACATCCAAATGACTTTGTCTGCTTTGCGTTAGGAAATAAAATGGTCTTGTAGTCCTTTTAGTCATGTTTTAATTTATAACTTCGGATATTATGCGAACCACCTATTAAGATAATAAAAATATATTACTAATATAAATTGAAGTGCTAGCACAAATAGATTAAGTGGTAAAAATGTATAAATTAAGTGCTTATCAGTAACCCATGCTCATGCGACATGGAAATATCTGTCCTTAACTCCTTTCTTTCGATTGGTAAAAGTTTCTCCTTGTTCATGTTTTTAATCATTCATCTTTAGAACATTGAGGACAATATTAGATTTAAGTTTGAGGGTAAGGGAGAAACTTTTAAGTTGAAATATGAAACTCCAAAGTTTAGAAACTTGTGAACAATTAAGGATGACACTAACCATTCTAGGTAGATGGAAACTTAACTATTTTTATATAGGAATTGGTGCGCCCAACTAAATGGTTTATTCATAAAAGGATACCTAGCTCACGTGTTAGAAATAACATGATAAGTCGTCACCATATCTCGGAGTCTATCTCGACCATATCACCTTCTGTTTTTATTTTTGCAATTTTTTGTGTTTCTCGAAATGATTTGGTGGGGCACTAATATCAAATTGTTATCGTCGTCAGGATGAGTAGACTATTTGAGATTATTAAAACTATTATTCAGACCAAAAAAAAATCGAGTATTGACACTTTGATAGCAATATGTGTGTGTTCTCTCTGTCTCCGTCGCCTAAGCAAGTGTAGAAAGCAGGATCCATGAGAACTATCATGTAAGATGCTGATAAGGAGCATGCGCTTGGATTCATTTGATTCAATCATGTTGTCAGTATATTTAATAAAATAAAGATAACTGTTTAATTTTCAATAAATCGATCGCTGGGACCTTTGTATATACCACTTGAATCGATATTAGTATAAGGATTACGACCAGTGTGAACGTATTTTAGTATGTTAGGATTCATCTTGGCACTGACCTTGAGATAGATATGGAAAACACCGTTCACCTTAGCCAACATGCGAAAACTTCATCATCTCCATATCCATCTTCTAATCTTTTCATGTGATTGAATTGTGATAGATTCTGAGTATCGTGGTTGAACGACTATCTAACTAGAGTTTTGAATTCTTGTATGAATTTTAGTACGCTGAGTGCAAACTCATGTACAACAATTGGACTCATACAGGGTACTGATTCCCATAGCCGAAGAATTTAGTATGCCAACTAAATAGCTTGTTTCGTTTTTAACCTCAATCGTTCACAGGTAGCTAGGGTTTGGAGTATAAGGTTTTGTGGGTACACCTCTTTTAAACCCTCACGAGACTAAAACTCGTATGATAGGGACACCTATGGGTTTAAAGGCTTGTTGCAGATGCTAATTGTAATCGCGATACCTGTGAAAGTGAGTTAGGATTTTTATTTTATTTCTAGATTAGATTTGTTCGAGGACTAGCAAATAATAAGTTTGAGGGTATTTGGTAGACTCATTTTTGTGTCTAATTTTTCCTTAATTATTTATTTTGTTAATCCTCAATTTGGTACTTATTTTATTATTTTATGTGTTTGTAGGTATTTTTGGGAAATAAACATTTGTGGAAAAGTTGGCTCAAAAAGTTGATAAAGGTACACAGAGGAAATTTCTAAAGGCACCCACGAAATATGATAAAGGCACCCCAATTTTGGATTATGGGAACCCCTTCTATTTGTTTCAAAACTGAAATTTGGCGGTAATATTCTCGACAAATAGCTTCTGAATAGTTTTGAATCGAGTTTTAAGGTAAGTATAAGAGAAGTTTGATTTCAAAAAAAGTGAGAAACCCTTTAAACTTATCAATACACGTCTATAGAGAGTTTCATGCCGGAAAACAAGCTGGAAAAAATCAAACAAAGGCCGGAAATTCCAGGCAAAATTTCTCTTAGAGATTTCTTGATCCTGTGGTGTAGAAAAAGGGTTGTTTGAGTCAAAAAAAAGGTGAGGGAGGTTGAGTCGAGCTCAGAAGGCCAACAAAGCGAAGAAAAATCATTCTAGGAAAGTTCTCAGCTGCTGCTGCTGAAGAACATGAAGAAGACAAGATAACGCGAAGGTTTCTTCAACCACTCTGTCTCGGTTCCTTAATCCACTTTGCAACGTTTATCTTCAGTCTGTAATGTTTATCTTGAACTTGAATTTTAATAGTTAATCTGTAACGTCTATAATAGAAACTCATGTAGTTTCTTCAACAAAGTTCCAAGATGCGAATACATTACCATACGTGAACAAAAACCGCATTTGTTATTAAACCGTATATGGTTTAGAAAGACATCCAAATTCCTAATCAAATGTGGGCATCCACTAAATAACCAAAATTATGCAATAACTTCCCCTTGGATGACAACCATATTGGATAAATTTTCTTTCTTGCCTGTTCAACGCTTTCAGAAGACTTTGTTCCAATGTTTCTCGTTTAATCATAGCTCGTTACTTCTCTTTTAGTTTTTACCCACATGTATCTCAGAATTTATTCTTTCACCGCCTTAGTATAACCTAATGGTAGCACATATTTTAAGAGGCTGTCTATAACTTGTAGTTTATGGTTATATAGCTTTATGCTTAGCACGTCTGCCGAACATGCCGGTTCATTTGTGTAAGTTTTAAATTTTGTGAGCATGTGTAATCACCGTCAAAATAAGATACCCTGCCAGATTAGTACAAGTGTTGACTGAAGACGTGGCGGTGACACCTTGGATCATTGGCTACGTGTTCCATTTCCTAAGCAGTATATAGCGCCCTAGCTAGATAAGCCATTTTCTATTGTGGAAGATTCTCTATTGCTGAACCTAAAGGTCTGGCTGTGCTATATATTTCTTTTTTTATTTTATAACAATTATTTTGGACATGTTATCATGAATTCATAATTTGTAGACTTAGGTTTATGTATATTATGAGTTTAGAAGTGATTAGATTCAAATGTATTGCATGCTCATATCTTAGGTGGACTAGCAGTGTTTCTAGCATCTACATTATTTTGAATGTCACAGAAGTGGTATTAGTAAGAACGTGTATTGGAATTTGTACCACGGTCTACTATCAATTTAATTAATTGTCATGTGAAAATTTGGCTCCCTACCATGTACAACTGTTTGAGACTTCATTTCTAAATATAACACTACAAGAAAAACGGGTTTAAGTGTCTAAAATTGTAGCTGCAAAATTTTTTGGCGGCAATAAACATGTGTCCACTATTATTTAGCAACGAAAAAAATACACTTAATTGCTAGATCTTTTGTTCAAGGAATTTATAGCAACTAAAATAATGAACATGTAGCTATTCACTTTGAGGCACCGACTCGTAGCAAAAAAAAATAAATTGGTTGCTCAAACCTCTCTCTGCAACTAAGTTTGAGCCACAACCAAATATGTTTAATTGCTAGATCTGTTTTTCAAGTAACTTATAGCAGCTAAAAGTTGATCATGTAGCTATTCACTTTGAGGCACCGACTCGTAGCAACAACAAAATAAATTGGTTGCTCAAACCTCTCTCAGCAACTAAGTTTGAGCCATAACCAAATATGTTTAATTGCTAGATATGTTTTTCAAGTAACTTATAGCAGCTAAAAGTTGATCATAGAGCTATTCACTTTGAGGCACCGACTCGTAGCAACAACAAAATAAATTGGTTGCTCAAACCTCTCTCAGCAACTAAGTTTGAGCCATGACCAAATATGTTTAATTGCTAGATCCGTTTTTCAAGTAACTTATAGCATCTAAAAAATTGATCATGTAGCTATTCACTTTGAGGCACAGACTCGTAGCAACAGAAAATGAATTGGTTGCTCAAACCTCTCTCAGCAACTAAGTTTAAGCCACCGCCACCATTTCAAAAGAGAAATCAGTTTTTGAAATAGACATTTGAGAACTTAGTATTAATCGAACATTCTTATTAGAATTTGCTTAATGGAAACATGAAAACTTGTTCAATTCATTGTTTTGATTCACTATGAGCAAATGTTTGGATGCATAAATTAAAGAAAAAAATTTAACATGAGTCGGCTAAATTGACTATAATTAATACCAAACTTTTTTACAAATCTCACACCACATATCATTCCAGTCAAAATAAGATCAAGCATGACAAATACAGAGCTTTTTGAAACTTGTACGACCTAAAAGTTGGATTGTAGTAAAGTTTACATGAAACTTGAATATTTATAAGAATCACATGAAGATGGTAGTTTCACAAAAAAAAATCTTTAATTCGGCTAAGGGTTTATACAGCTCAAAATGCTTACTATGAGAGTTCAGATAGACTAGGAGATTAAACAAAGCCGGCCCACAAATAGAAAGATGGTGAAAAGAGGTAAGTGTTCATTTGTTTTGGGACTTCGATTATTTTCTTGTGAATGATGAATCAGAGCTTCTTTAAGTCCGGGCTGAAGAAATCTTGATGATTTGACTCTAGCCGACACTTAAAAGACCAAAAAGTACAAGAAACTGAGACAATCAAGGATTAAACAAACTTTGATTTTTCATTTACGAAGACTCATTTTCTAATTGATAAAAGAAGGAAAATAAAAGAGAAATGTACAAAAAACTCTAATCTCTCTGTTGTTTTAACAAGCACGACACTTCCCTGTATACTTTGTGGGGGTACAGAAAGACGGAAAAATCAAAATACGGGTGAACATGCACAGCCGGAAAAATCATGTCTACAGAGAAGGTGCAAATGAGGTTGCTTCTCTGAAATGCTTCCACTATCTGAATCAATGATGATGACAAGCATCTTGGGAGGCATATCAGCCAATCTCTCCTATGGGTTTGTCCGAGGTAGGCAGTTTGGTTCCTGTGAGCTTACCAACCTTACTTGTGATCCCCAACTATTGGCATTCCCAATACCTCCGCACAGTGAATGCGAAGCCGCACTACCAGTAAGTAGAATAAGAGGATCAAGAAATTGAGAGCATTTTCATGATCATAATATTTGCTTCTAAAAGAGCCCAACCTGGTGCTTTCTATCGGTAAGAGGGGACAATTCTATCCACGTTATCAAACCTACAAAATATACACAAAACAACTATCAAAATACTGTATATTACAACCATTATATGATTGAAAGTTATTTAGTTATCATAGGGAACTTAGATCTGGTAGGGGATTGGCACACCTAGGGATGTTCCCAGATATGCAATGCACAGATTTGATAAAGTGGGAACTATTGAAAAGAAATTATGAGCAATGCAGGTACACTACATGTACATAGTAGAAAACGATAAAAGATGTTGCGGACCACCAAAAAATTGAATTATCATACAAATTAGAACCTTGCACTCAGTACTTGCATGTTCCACTTACCTTCTCTATCAAGCACACACACAAAAACATAATGTTCTTAATATCATTATTACTGGCTCATCTTCCATTTCCCTGATTCTCTCAATCTGCCTCATTTTCATACCTCAAATTAAGACAGCTGGCTTCCCAACTATGAAACTAAGAAATAAGTGATGCATAATCTAACAGCATTAAACAATGGACTAAGAAAAACGAACAATTCTAACAGCATAATCTAGCCACATGTACATATCTCATTACCAGGAAAGTAACTATGGAATATGAAGCATTAGTGATAGTATTGTAAAAACGAACACCAATTATCCACTATCAAAACTTCCTAACTCGACAAAGAGCACCAATTATCGGATTACAAGTATAAACATCATGTCTACATTGAACCATTTCATCCTATAGAAAGCCACCAACGCCTCATTACCCAATACTTTCTCCCCTGGACTTTTTTTATCAACCATGTTACACACACCAAGGTGGTTAGATGTAATCACATCATACATTATATATGTCCCCAATTGCAATCGAGCACCCACCTCCCTCTACCTTCTCTCCTAAAGCCTCACGTCAACAACTGAAACCCTAGCCACATCTTTTTTCTTCTTCCATCTGTTCAATCCGCCACTCTATCCAAGTTTATTAACCATCAAAGAACAAAAACGCAAGCCGTCACCGTGAACAAAAACGCAAGCCGCCGTTCTTCCTGTTCTTCAAATATGCGCCTGTAAAGGAATGAATTCAACTAAATCCTAGTAAGAAACATGCAACCCTATGATTATATTGATTTGATTAGTATGTTAATTTGATTTTTATGGAAATTTGATTTTTAAGAAATTTAATTTTCTAGGGTTTTCAATTATTTTTTTTTTTCTGTTTTGGGAATCTTAATTGGGGGTTTTCAGTGGGGTTTTTCGATTACAATTTTTCTCTAAATTGGGGGTTTTCACTGACTATGTAAAAAAGGATTTGGTTTTTTTTTTTCTATTTTGGGAATCTGATTTGGGTTTTTTTTCTTCTGAATTTTACTTATTTATACGGAGAAATTTGTTAGAGAGATTATGATAATTTAGCCATGTTGAATTGCAGAGTCGCAAAGCAAGATCATGGAGATATGGCTCTGGTAAGTGAATCTAGCTATGTTGGAGCATGCTATAAAGTCCAGTTCGCTCCTTCAATCTTGTTCACAAAAACAAACATTCATCTTCTATATGGAAAGCCTGACATTGGTTTGGTTTCACAGGATGGATTCGAGGTATCATTGCAGACTATGGTGTTCTTGCAACCGATGGAGTAAGTTAGAGTTCATTTTAACTGTTGAATTCAATTAACTATTGCATCTTGATTTTCTTTCCTTTTTGGTGAAATAACTGTGGCCTGTGGTTATGTGAAAAATTTCTTTGTAGGTGTGGGATGTCCTTACTAATGAGGAAGTTGCATCGATTGTATGGTCCATTGAGAACAAGGAAGTAGCTGCAAAAGTCGTTGTTAAAGCAGCCAGTGCAGCATAGAAACATGATTACCCTTCTTCAAAAATGGACGACATCACAGTTGTGTGTTTTTTCTTGCAAGTACCGTTTTTATGTTCAAAAATGTACTTGAAGAGATTGTACAGTCGAAAACTAGAATAATAGAAATGTTGGAACACTACACATAATCAAGCTTCTGGTTGATAACAACTGTTTCTGTATTTCATTTTACATATATTGACTTCTATAAATTTTGTATCTTTATATGTACAATAAAACACAATATTAGATAGTTAAGTTGTTCTCAATAATAATCTGAGGAACATTACCAGAGCTCCCATAACCTGTAATAAAAAGTCAGTCTTCCTGGGTAGGAGCACTTTGGAGTAAATTAAAATTGGAGTCATTAAAAAAGCTGCAAAGAGATTTGCAATGGAAGTCATGAAGCCAGTTAGATTGATGAAATCATAGTTTTATATCATTAGATTTGTTAGATCGATAAAAAAATGAATAAGTTTGATCGAAATTGGATAAAATTCAATAAATCTAAGTGAAATCGAGTGAAATTGATGAAAAATTGATATAATTTGAGTAAGATCAATCAAAATTGAGTGTATTCAAGTCGGTTCAATACAAAATTGAGTGAATTTTAGTGAGATTGTTGAAATCATAGTTTCATATCGTTAGATTTGATAGATCGATAACAAAATGAATAAGTTTGATTGAGATTGAATAATATTCAATAAATAAAAGCGAAATCGAGTGAAATTGATGAAAAATTGATATAATTTGAGTAAGATCGATCAAAATTGAGTGTTTTCAAGTCGGTTCGATACAAAATTGAGTGAATTTTAGTCAGATTGATGAAATCATAGTTTTATATCGTTAGATTTGTTAGATCGATAACAAAATGAATAAGTTTGATTGAGATTGAATAAAATTCAATAAATCAAAGTGAAAACGAGTGAAATTGATGAAAAATTGGTATAATTTGAGTAAGATCGATCAAAATTGAGTGTATTCAAGTCGGTTGGATATAAAATTGAGTGAATTTTAGTCAGATTGATGAAATCATAGTTTTATATCGTTAGATTTGTTAGATCGATAACAAAATGAATATGTTTGATTGAGATTGAATAAAATTCTATAAATCAAAGTGAAATCGAGTGAACTTGATGAAAATTTAATATAATTTGAGTAAGATCGATCAAAATTGAGTGTATTCAAGTCGGTTCGATACAAAATTGAGTGAATTTTAGTGAGATTGATGAAATCATAGTTTGATATTGTTAGATTTGTTAGATTGATAAAAAAAATGAATTAGTTTGATCGAGATTGGATAAAATTCAATAAATCTAAGTAAAATCGAGTGAAATTGATGAAAATTGATATAATTTGAGTAAGATCGATCAAAATAGAGTGTATTCAAGTCGGTTTTATACAAAATTGAGTGAATTTTAGTAAGATTGATGAAATCATAGTTTGATATCGTTAGATTTGTTAGATCGATAAAAAAATGAATAAGTTTGATCGAAATTGGATAAAATTCAATAAATCTAAGTGAAATCGAGTGAAATTGATGAAAAATTGATATAATTTTGAGTAAGATCAATAAAAATTGAGTGTATTCAAGTCGGTTCAATACACAATTGAGTGAATTTTAGTGAGATTGTTGAAATCATAGTTTCATATCGTTAGATTTGTTAGATCGATAACAAAATGAATAAGTTTGATTAAGATTGAATAATATTCAATAAATAAAAGCGAAATCGAGTGAAATTGATGAAAATTGATATAATTTTAGTAAGATCGATCAAAATAGAGTGTATTCAAGTCGGTTTTATACAAAATTGAGTGAATTTTAGTAAGATTGATGAAATCATGATTTGATATCGTTAGATTTGTTAGATCGATAAAAAAATGAATAAGTTTGATCGAAATTGGATAAAATTCAATAAATCTAAGTGAAATCGAGTGAAATTGATGAAAAATTGATATAATTTGAGTAAGATCAATCAAAATTGAGTGTATTCAAGTCGGTTCAATACAAAATTGAGTGAATTTTAGTGAGATTGATGAAATCATAGTTCATATCGTTAGATTTGTTAGATCGATAACAAAATGAATAAGTTTGATTGAGATTGAATAAAATTTAATAAATAAATGCAAAATCGAGTGAAATTGATAAAAAATTGATATAATTTGAGTAAGATCGATCAAAATTGAATGTATTCAAGTCGGTTCGATAAAAAATTGAGTGAATTTTAGTGAGATTGATGAAATCATAGTTTCATAACGTTAGATTTGTTAGATCGATAACAAAATGAATAAGTTTGATTGAGATTGAATAAAATTCAATAAATCAAAGCGAAATCGAGTGAAATTGATGAAAAATTAATATAATTTGAGTAAGATCGATCAAAATTGAGTGTATTCAAGTCGATTCGATACAAAATTGAGAGAATTTTAGTCAGATTGATGAAATCATAGTATTGATAAAAAAAATGAATAAGTTTGATCGAGATTGGATAAAATTCAATAAATCTAAGTAAAATCGAGTGAAATTGATGAAAATACATATAATTTGAGTAAAATCGATCAAAATAGAGTGTATTCAAGTCGGTTTTATACAAAATTGAGTGAATTTTAGTGAGATTGATGAAATCATAGTTTG
>JAJJMC010029703.1:0-22656 GCA_023531435.1 Papaver californicum | reverse complement strand
TGTGAAGGATAATAGTCCCACATTGCTAATATCCCTATAATAAACTTAAAATATAATATGAAAGGGCCACTCCACTCATTGCCAATTAGTTTTAAGTTGGATGCCCGCAAATTTTAACAAAGATGTGGGAATTGTCCCCGAAAACAATCAATAATGCTCTTGACTACCGGAGAAAATATGGATACTTTTTTGTGTATTTTCTACAAGGAACATGCGGAAGCAATGCACCACTTGTTTGGGAATTTTTTTAGAACCTGCCCTGCCCTGACTCGATGTTTGTTGCGTAGACAGTATTGTTGTGACTCCTGAGTTTGCACCAACTATGTCTTCTAGAGGCAGGTACTACTGGATTTTTGTTCCAATCCCATATTAAAGTGTGAAGGAAAGTCTGGTGGTTTCGAGTGTTTGGACATTGTGTATGAGAAAGCTCACCTCTGGACTTCTTGTCAGCTCTCTATAGCACGACTTGACAGTACAAATTTCATTGGTCTCCCCTCTCCGGTCTCTTGTACCTTCATGTGTTGTTATCATTATTCCCTCAAGTCTGTGGATCAGTATTGCTGCTTCATGAATTTCCCCATCTGTTAATCTTCTTTCAATTCTCCGAACACTGCGCTTGATTTTTATGAAACCACAAATACCAAACAACTGCAAAACTTAACAATGTTGTCACTCAACCAACTGCAACTTATTAACTAGGCCCATTTGTGCATGTATGATGGTTGAGCTAGGTGAACACGATGACGATCGTATAGAACTACAGATAAGTATCCAACCCATATGACAAGGAATCAAACAAAAATAGGTAGACTCTGCGTAATGGCAAGTGTCATAATGATCATCTGTTTTTTTAACCTCATTTACCTAATTATTTTTTTCTCCATTTGGACTCATCAGGACGGACTAATGCTTTAAATTGCTACTTTGTTTTCCTTGAGTTCGTCTTCCGTCTAGAAAATATGCATATAGGATCGATGCAGCAACCACTATGTCCAGGTAGGGGACTTGTTAACTTTTCTGTTTACATTTATATAATTTGTAAACAAGAATAATGGCTTAAATGTCTTGAATCGTTCATAGCTGCAGGAAAGCAAGAATGGCCAGAGCTATTAGGAGCAAAACCACAGATTGCCAAAGAGATAATAGAGATGGAAAACCCTTTAGTTACAGCAGTGTTTATTGAGCAGGGTAAATTTAGAATCATGGATTTTCGCTGCAATCGCGTTTTTGTGTGGACAACACCAAAGGCTCAGGCTGGACCGGAGGGGATAGTTGTCGTCAAAGTCCCGAGAGTTGGTTAGAAAAATTTATGTCAGTGGATAACGATCCGCTATTGAAGAAACATGAAATAAAGGATTGATCCGAATGGAAGATCTATTCATAAACAAAAATTTATGTCAGTAAATATGAAATGTTTTCAAGCTAGTAGTATTTGTTGTTGTATCCATATTCTTATTCTTCAACAGTTGTCATTTAGCAGTAGTTGAGGCTATGAGGCCATTACAAGGAGATAAGTTCAATGAGGACTGGTTATGAGAATGGATACTGAAAATGACAATGAGTTCAATAATAACTAAAAAAGATTGACCTTATTATTCATCACCAATCTTTGCAGACCACCAGTTTTGAATCCTAATACACCTTCCTGTTGTACCAACTTCTCATGAGGCTTGTTGTAATAATTGTAACCATTGTCCATGAAATAATGGCATGAGGACTTCACCAGTGTTTACTCCTGTATGTGTAATCAATAAATGTATAAACAATGCAGGAAGTCGAGGATGGAGTTTATTCATTGCTAAGCAAATTAGAGCCGTTTGTGTTTCGATATGTTCCACCGGCACCGGAATCAGTTCCATCCCTCTTCATGAAATGAAAGCCCATTACATCTCTGAATTCCCCTGATCCAAGGCAACGAGAACAATATGCAAGCCCACTTCCACCACAAGTCTTGCACCTGACAGGAGACCATACAGACAGAGGTTGAGTGAATTGCCACCAGAATCATAAACAAAAAAGTTGACAGTTAAACCACACTACTAATTCTACTCTACAATAGAAAGGAATCAAGAGTGTGTTAGTACCATTTTGGCCATTCTCCTTTTGGAAGCATAGCTAGGTTTGCACAATTAGTCCTACCTAATAACCAAATACCAAAATGAAAAAGCAAAAGAAAGTTTAGGTGAAATAAGTCGATCCATAATAAAGGTCTTTAACCAAGAGTAAAAGAAACTCAATTTGCACTCATAATGGTTTATTACCTTTTCCTTGACACTGAAAGCAATCCACTCTACCGGTTCCATCACAGATGACACAAGGAGGATTTGGCTTCTTAAATTTTTCTCTCCAAACATTTGACTGCACACCCCATTTACTAGTTTTAGTTTTGAAATGTATAATCAATCTACCAATCTCCTCTACAAATCTGAAATTTTGGACTAACCTCAGTTTTGACGACCCAAGAAGGTTTAGAGATAGAAAGGCGAGGCAAAGGATTAGAAAACTGAACATGAGACTCAGACCCAGCAGTAGCAGCTGGGTTACTACCTTCAAGGTCTAACTTGGCCGCCTTTGGCAGATTCGCACAACTTCTCAAAGCCGCCATCAATCATCAACACACCACTCTCTGTCTAGCTAATCAATTTACCGCCACAACAAACCCACAATTCCATACAGGATTTTTTTCATTTTTTAACTATCGGCCTTCAGATTGAAAGACTATCATTTTTGGAATTCCTAAAATACCCCTGCTGAAGAGGTCAGTTTGGAGTTTGGGACTAGAGTTGGTGGTGCTGAACTAACTAATCCAATCCGTGTTCCCTTTTGAGCCTGTTTCCAGAAGTAGAAGCAGTTTTAAGTCGGAAGCAAAATATTTAGGAAAAAACACTCCCTCTAAAATCCCAAGTAAAATAATATTTTCATTTTTTCAATAGGTAAAATTATAAAAAGTAAAAGTGTCATTTTTTTAGATAGATGTAGTACTACTCTTTTACATTTACAAGTGAATTTGGGATTTTTTAGTTATCAAATTAATTTTTGATTTTTGGATTTAATTAAGTTATAAAATTACTTTTTATGTGGTATCTTTTACGATTTTAATGTCCTTGGAATCATTTGGATGAAAATAAATAATTTTGAACCCCGAAATACTTGTACAAAGGACCGAAAAGAAACTGCTCGTCAGATGCATAAGCCCACACCCTCGCCGATATTTCACCTTTCACGTCTTGAGAAATTAGTACATTGTCACTGTTTAACAATCCTTTAGTTTCAAGAATGTTCCGATAATATTGATTATCGAACAATCCCGGTGTCTTAAAATCAAGAGGTACTATTTCGTTGTCTCTCCCTGATCGTGGACATATCGATCGTAGTATTCGATGGAAAACTGTGACCCTTTTGTAGTGATCATTTTCTACCTCTAAATTATCCCCATAAATCTTCGGTTTAAAGCTTACACACCTTGAGACTCCTATAGTATGGCTACCTGATACAACAATCATATATTAAGGCCTTTAGTCAAGTTATTGAAAGCCATAAAAAGAAATTACTTCCTCAGGTTAATGTGTTACATTACCTGATAGAGCAACCAAATCCCCTGTATCCAGGCCTTGAGCAGCAAAATTTGAAATGAGAGCGTCCAAGGAGGAATTAGGAGTTGGAATGAACTGATTAGCACCGTTGAAGCTCGCTCTAAGTGAATCCTTCCTTCCCAATTCAACTGCCCAACTTGGACCTCCTCTCTGTTGATATAGTAAGAGTTAGTTTTACGCGGGTTCGGACGTTACTAAGCAGACTTATAAAGAAGAAAGTAATGAATACCAATACTACAGCATCACGGGCAACTATTGCAAGAACATCGGCACATGATACTCTATTAGGACAAGCTTCTTCAAGGACATGCTTGATTTCATTTATCACTTTGAACCCTCTTAAAGAGTTTAAGTTTGGACCTGCTTGCTTCTCACTTGTCATAAAACTAGTGCTGTCTAGAAGAACTGATGCATCACATCCCTACCAAAATACCAAAACCATATCACCATTTCATGGCGAAAGCAACAACAGAAACTTAAACTAACATATTCCGGTAAAATGAAAAAAATGGACTTCAAAAGAACGATACCATAACAAAGCAGTCATGAAAGTGTAGGCGAAGAAGAGAAGCGGCCGCTCGAGGCTCTTTGAGTAGAGCAATCTCAACTTGACGTCTAACAATTTCCTCTGCTAACGGACATGATTCTTTATAGTAATAGAGATAGAGCTGGCGATCATAGCCGGAAACATCATGACAACAATGGAGGATGATAATCACCAAACATAATAGTGAGAATCTCTTAATAATTCCCATGATGAAAAAAGATGTAGCTTAACTGACAAAATGGCTGTGATTTCTAGCTAGTATTTGTTTTTTGTTTTTTTTGGGTAAATATTTATAGCAAGTAAGGTTAATAGTTTCATGTAAAAAACACCATATTTTATCCCAACAAACTTGGTGACTTCGAAAGAAGTAACTGTATTAAGCCGTATAATCTAGCTACGGTACTTCTATACAAAGACAGAATGGCAGATGGAACTAACTCCACCTAATGGGCTTATTTTCTTATGTTTGTCTTTGTCTTTGTGTTTTCACTTTTCACCCCCGAACTCAGTGCTGACATTATGGCCACATTTGCCTGCGAGTTATGCACTTATACCCAACAGTAGTTGTTCCCGTTGAAGTAGAAAGCAATTTCGGGTAAAATGCGCGGATTTGAACGTTTTGCTCACTCCTAGTAGTCGTTGATAATCTGCAGTTGACTATCAGTCTTTACTAGTACAAGATCCCCAAATTCTCGACATCATATTAGATCAGCCGTTCGACCCATAGTTGTAGTGTATGGTGTTGTAATGTTACAGGGGAGGTGCATTTTTCTAGAGAACCCATGGGAGAAGCTTAGGTTTTCTAGAAACCCACTTATCCCAACTACGTTTTAAACGGCGCCATGTGTTCTTAGCTATTATACTTTTAACCCAGTTTTTTTTCAAAAATGGAATTTTACCGATTATTTTTTTTTTGAAGGAAGTAAATTAATTTCAATAAATTTAAATCAAATACATCAGAGATGAAAAACATGAAAAAATATATACATCATGTATTACAAAAACATTGTAATACAATACAAGTATTAAAAACATGATTTTCACACAAAAAACTGATGATATTGAGGGGATGGCATTTGAATTTTCTGTCATTTGAACTTGTCTTTTTCTTCTTATTTTTCTTCAATAAGATTAAAATCTCCCATAAAAAGAGAGTAATGTGCACAGTAAATCATCATCACGATCAAAGCCGGTAACCAATGATCTTCATAGAAACGTAGATCCATATAATGCCCGCATAAATCGTCTTCAGTGATCCATTTGAACTGATTGTTGAAATCAATATAAACACCATTCAGGATACTCCAAAGACTATAATAAATCGATGTAAAAGCGAATTGAAACATCATATGACATATAATTATTATAGATATATTACTTATTGAAAACGAAAAAAAAAAACCAAACCTTAAATTCATAAAAAAAAGAATGCTATCTCTGTTTCAGCAAAAATAATAGTAACATTTTTGCTGAAAACAGAGAAATATAACACAGAATATAGCAATAATAATATCTTGATTTTCTAATTAATTGAGTTTTTCTCTTTCTCCTTTCCTATCAAAGCACAGTGCTACAGTGGTTTATCCAAATAGTAGAACTCCATTTCATTCTGATTGCTTAAATAATTCTTACTAAAATCGATGAATCTCTATTTCTAAATTTGATAAATCATGATGAATTTATTGATAACAATAATAAATAATCATATTTTTTCCTGATTATGATTCATCAAACCCATCAATAAAATAAATAAATAACCTAATTCATTAAAATTGATTTTATTCCATAACCATCAATATTCATCACAAACAAATTTTCCACTCTTGAAACATCTATTACTAGTTCAGAATAAAAACCAAACTTTGAAACAGACATGGATCTAATCTTCACCCCCTTTATTAATACACTTAAAAAACTCAATTTCAAATCTTAACTCATGCCTCCCAATATCACTAACATTTTATTTCATTGCATCTCAGAATTTAATATAGATTATTAAAGAGATCGTGCTTACATATGAAGAAGACAGATAACAGATGAAGAAGCGACAAATGACTAACGGCATTACATAGAAAAACAAGACATAATAGGTTGGGACAGGAAGACAGATAATTTTCGGTAAAGAGGATCTGAACCTCTTATATTAGAAATCCATAATATAAGATTGGAATATTTTGTCGGATAGTATTTTATTTACGATATTAATAGTTTAGAATATTAAATATAACATTTTTTTTAAACAGAAAAAAATTTATTGAAGAATAGTTAATAAGCTATACGACTACAAACAATTGTATATTAATACAACTAGGGGTGGAGTTAATCCATTCCCTGTTAAGACTCTTAACTCTTGCTTTTTTTTGACAATAAATTTGCTACCTTATTCCTCTCTTTTAGTACATAATAGCAAGACTAAGATTTATATTCACTAAAAACTTATCTAATATCTTTTATTAAATTATGAAGTTTCCAATCTAGATTGATATTTCCAGAATTGACAGCATCAGCAACAATTTTTGAGTCAAGTTCAAAGTGCACTCTTTCCATTCCTAGCCTCTTTGCCCAGTTTATTCCTTCCCATAATCCTATGCACTCAGCTTGCTCAGCACTCCAAGCTCGGATCAAGTGAACGTATTTTGCTCCTCCATGTTCCCCTGCAAAATTATGAATTATTAGACCAATGCCTCCGGTTTTTGCAACATCATGATAAGAATCATCGGAATTAATAGTATAAACACCCGTAGGAGGGGGTAGCCAATGGATATTAATGTTATTTGATCTGGGAGATATTATTTGAATTGAAGAACTGCTACTGCCATGCTCTGTAACGAATTTTCGACACTGTAGGATGACTTTTTCTGCAGTAATATCCAATGTATTAAAATCCTTTCATATCTTGCAGTTCATATGTACCAAACAACTATTGCTCTTTTGATCAGCTCATTTCAGAAAGTTGATGCAGATTTAGTTTCTTAAACCAGATACAAACCCGTCTCTTAAGCGTTAATGTAGAATCATTATTAATCTCTCCAGTAATCTCAACCTAAACAGCTCCTGAAAGAGTACAGTTCATGATGATATGAGATTCAGTCTCAAGAGATTGTGCACATAAATGACAGGCGCCATCCAAGTCAGAGCTCAGCTTGTCTTTAGTTGGAAGAACTTCATATATAGTCTTCCATAAGAACTGACGAGAACTTGGTAGAGATGGAAGTTTCCAAAGAGTCTTGAACATCTATTGTCTATCTTGACTCACAGCAGCATTCATGCTTGTCTCTTCAATCATGTTTCTGTAACACGATTTGACAGAGAATTGCCACTTTTTTTTAGAGTCCAAACTAACCTATGTTCGCTGCAGAGGTGAACTGAAAGTTTAAGAATTAGTCGAACTGTGTTGGAATCAAAAAGAGTTTGAAGAAGACTGGCATTCCAGTTGAAAGAGTTAAGGATTAGAAAGTTGCCATACATGAGTAAACTGAAGATTATTTATGGACCCAGATTTTGGACTTGGTGGACCAGGAAGATCCGGTAACTATCTATGCTTCCATATAAGTATGCTTCCACCATTCCCCAAACACCAACACGCATACTTCTGTATGAATGTCATTTCTGAGCTGATATTTCTCTAAGACCAGATAGAATTACCTTTAAGCTTTAAGTCAGAAACATCTCCAGATGGGAAGTATTTTTCTCCAAGAGACTTAGCCCAAAGTGAAGTAGATCTGAACTTAGTCTACAAGCTGATTTCACCAACAAAGCTCTATTGAAAACCTGGACGTTCCTGAAACCCAAACCACCCTTTTTTTAGGTGTATACAGCTTACCCCATCTAGTCATATGTTTACCTTTGTTAAAGTTTTTGTTTATCCAGAAATTCTGCTGAGATGAGTGCATCTGCTTTATGCCGGTAATTTGAAGCTTGTCATATGATGGACAGGGATACATTAGTAACACTTCTAACCATAACTGGTCTAGCAGCCTCATACATGTTATTACTTCTCCACTTTGAAAACTTGGCTTTCATCTTGTCTATGAGTACCGAGAAAGTTATTTTCCTGTTCCCACCAACAAAAAAAGGTAATTGATAAGTGTTTCATTTACATGTTTATAGTTTCAATTCCATGCTTATTTTAGTTGGATTTCTTGCATATTACTTTTTATTACTCTTGTTTTGTATTTTATTCGTTTCTTTAGGTGAATCATCCGAAAATTAATGGAAATGATGTTCAAAAGAGCTAAGAAGAAAGAAGAGTTTATTCCGGAGTAAAAAAGAGAAGTTAGAGCTGAAGAGTACACTTTTGGAGTGAAAATCCAGAAGCATTTACGGCTAGGAAAGTCTCAAGACCTAGCTGTAGAACAAGTCGAAGAAAATGACCAAAGCTCAAATCTACTTACGACTAGGAAAGCATCACAATCTAGTCGTAGAACTAGTATTTATATATACAAGAATTATGTCATATTTATGGATGGGATATCATCCCAACCTAGCCGTAGACAAGATGAAGCATTGAAACGTGAAAGATAGACTCACATACGGTTAGGAAAGCACACCTAACATAGCCGTAAATTGTGATGGAAATATATGAATATTTTGAAGACACCATCTTTTAGAGGATGAAGAGTCGAATCAAACGCAAAAAGAATGAGGTCAATCGAACGTCGGGTGAAGGAGTTATGGACAAAACAGTGAAGGAAGAAAGTAAAAACTCAGGCTCAGTTACAGCCAGGAATTGCTTAGCACGACCCAGCCGTAAATGACCCTGACTTTCACCCAAAAATTGATATTTAGATAGGCTAGGTTGTAGGGACAATTCCCAGCCGTAACTAAAGTGGTTGGTGAAAATTTGGACTTCTAAAAGGCGTGAATCCCGGTCCCAGAAGGAATCTAAGCCCTAGATATCATGAGTACTGTATAAGGAGACTCCCAAGACATTCAAAAGACACCTTTTACACAACTTTGCAAGTCTTGGAGGATATCAACAACACAAAGAGCAAAATCTAGGGTTTGGATCGGTTTCATCATCGTAATGAATTCTCTTACTCTCATATATAACAAGGATGCTTTTATATCCATGAGTAGATAAAAACCTAATTGATTGAGGATGAATTCTAAGTTCTAGACATAATTTGAGTTATTATATGAATCTATTTTGAGTTCTTCATATGACTATAGTTTTTTTTATACTATAAAGAATGTTTATGATTGATTGATAAATTGTTTAGGTGGTCAACTGAATTGATTTGGTTATTTAATCTAATGCTAGTATTGAGTTATGAAATAAGTAACCGTCCATTGAATCATACACAAGTAGAGAACACAAGACCTTGCAAAGGGATTCTGTGGAGCAATTGTGTGTATGAACAACACTAGTAAGTGGACCTTGATCTAAGAGTCTAACTGCCAGGATTAACCTATAAATTCACAAAATATAAATTATTCGACCAAATTACACCTTGAGTGATCTACTACTAGGTGGCTTAGACGAATAGAATCTGGTAGGTAAAAACTTTTGTGTCCAGTAATATAAGGAATTTCGGGGATAACACTGATCTAGTGGTTATCCTACGGTCGGTGATAATCTGTGATTAAAAATGAGTAGATGAATATACTAATCCAATTATTATTTAGTAACGAAGAAGGATTCCTCGATCAACCATCTCTCCATTGCTTACAACTTAATCTTTTAATTGTTTTCTTATTTACTTTGTTTAAAACAAAACAAAACCCCTTTGTAACGTTTGACAACTGAAACACCTCGTTCCTCGTGGGAACAAATCTTATTTAGTACTATATTATTCATTAGTAAAGTAGAATATAAGTGAAATGATTTGTGCACCTGCATCATTCCAAGATATTGTTCTTTATTAATCTTATGATGTCTGACTTGAAGGATACCACTAATGTCTGGACAATTTTCAGGCTCCATATTCTTGCTAAAATATACAACTGACTTAGAGAAGTTGATCATCTGACTTGAGCAAGAACTGAACTCATAAATCACTTTAAGAAGTTTATTAGTTTACGACAGATTTTCTTTGCAGAAAAGTAGACAGTCGGAGGAGAAGAGAAGATGATTGATTTTTGGAGCTGATATAGAGATTTTTACACCTGTAAGTTGAGATGTTTCTTCACAGTGAACTAAATATCTTGAGAAAGATTACATGGATATAATAAATAGATAGGGAGAAAGCGGATCACCTTGACGAATCCTCCTTGTGGGTTTAAAATCTTTAGTAAGCGATCCATTGAGCATAATCTATATCTCAGTTGTGCTTATACATTGAAGAATGAGATTGCGGAATTTATCACCAAAGAAAAATTTCTTAAGAATCTCAACGAGGAAGTTTCATTCCAACCTGTCGAAAGCTTTCGACATATCCATTTTCAAAGCCAAGTGACCATTTCTACCTTCTTTTCGTTTCATGGCATGCACAATCTCTTGAACCAAACAAACATTTTCAGAAATTAGTCGACTCCGAACATAGGTTTCCTAAGTTGGAGAAACAATATTGTTGATATGTTTTTTCATCCGGTCAACAATTATCTTGGAAATAATCTTGTACACTGTATTACATAAAACAATGGGACGAAAATCATCCGGTATGTGAGGAGTTTGAATCTTCGGGATTAAAGTGACTCTAGTTTTGTTAAGATCTTTGAGAAGAAATCTGGAGTGAAAGAAAGCCTTAATCATCTTGCAAACATCCTTACCATATTTATGCTACAAAATATTTACAGGTCTTGCTCCGTTAATATCTTTTCAAAACGGTTATTTTTCTTATTTGATTTATTTTTCTTTCATATATTTTCAGTCAATGAATTAAATAATATCTCTATTGACTCCTAATTTAGCATAGTATTAATATCGGTGAAAACTATAATTTTCTGAAAAATTTGATTGTTCACCAATTTCACCTAGGTGTAAACTGAACTTTCATCCCTATTACAAGTGAAAACTTAATTTTTTGCCAATCTTACCTAGCATTATTATCAGTGGAAATTTGATTTTTCACGATATCGGATAAAACGATTTTTCACTTGTCGATACCAATACCCTAAAAATAAAACTTGGGAGTCTATTACTAAAATCTTAAGGATAATGTTCGTTGCTTCATTGCAGCTCCACCTTGATGATATCCAATCGTTTACGGAGCCACCCCACGTTGAACTTAAGAGCCTTATAATTAGATATCATCCCATCTCATATCTACACTTCCAGGTTGGTGATGTTGTGCATGGATGCTACGTTCATCTCATTTATCATAGGAAGGTTGTTGGCCACGCTAGTCACTAGAGCTTAGAGGTGGCAATGTGACCATACCTCTTCCATATCTTGGTATAAAGAACAACATGTAGCTTGGGAACGACAAATCCCCCCACAGTTTAGTGTTTACGAGATAAATATTTCATGTGAGTTTCAATGGGGAGGCCAGCATTAGGATATTCTGAAGCCACAACCCCGAGATCAGCAGTTGTAAGATTTATTAAAAAAACTAATGGGGGCGACACCTCCACTAGGATAAGGAGAAGTGTCGACATCATCGTCAACTACCATGGTGTCTCTAACCTTCCTCTTTCCCCTGAATATGTCGATGCTGACACCACCATGTCACATCATCAAAAAATCAGAAACTAGTATTATCAAGATGTAGAGTATTGTAATCAGAAATGACTACTGTGATTAATAGCAGGTGAAAACTTACCGACGCTCCATTTGTGGCGACTGGTCGAATGGATCCTGTAATACCCGGTATTTTTATATACCGTTTTGGGTCGGGTTACACTTAAACTAGCTAACCTTATTATTTTAAGTTGTTGTTTTCTTTGCCTTAGCCTATGTGGGGTTGCTTAGATTAGGAAAGCTACAAGTGAGGGTGAAAATAGAGTCACCTAATTAAATTTTAATAAGTAAATAAAATGAAAAAGATAATTAAAATAATTAAATAAATTATTAATATAAGATTTAATATTAGTATAAGATTTATATTAAATTAGGGAGAAAACCAAAAAGGTTAAAGAGTAGGAGAAGGAAAGGAAGCTAGGGTGTTTAGAGAAGAAGGCAATGGAGAATTAAAAGAAATTTGTAGCTAATAAAATGTCGAATGTTAAACCTCTTTCTTTTTTGGTGTTTTCTTGATTCCAAATTTGTATGATTTTATGTTGTTAAGTTTAAGTAATTTATATATACACTTTTATATCTTCGATCGATGTTCGAATTTCTTTTGTTATTAGATAACATGCTTAGGTAATGATGGTTAAATTTTGAGGGTAATCCACCGTAAATTAACCGTTAAATGTTAGTTTTAAGTTAGATAATATTTGTTGAATCTCTGGACAGTTTCTCTTTATCACGTTTTTGATTGATTTAGATAACCTTAATATTGTTAGATTGATTTGGAATACAAAAAAAAATAGATTTGTGTATTATCTTTTATTGTGTGTTTGTTAAATTTAAGAATATTATGAATTAACTATGAATATTTGGGTAACATGATGTAATCTGCCCAGTTTTTATGTTATTCTTGTAAAATCAATAACTTGTGATTGAGCCGTTAGTATGCTTTTAAATTTTTGGATATGTAATACATAATGGTGTCAGGAATATTCACAAAAAAGTTTAAGATAGATCGGACAAAGTTATCATCATGAAATAATTAGTGTAAGATGTATGCATTTTGTAAAACTTATTCTTGTTTGCATATATGCTTGAGTGAAATGCATCATTACTTGTTTGTCATATGATTTGATAGCATTTGTTGTAAAAATGACTTACAAAAGGAAATGATTTCATGTTTTTCCGTTAGATGGAACTTGGTTCCATGCTAACGACGGGTAATGATTCCCGAGAGAGAATGGATAATGATTTCCAAGAACGTACAGGGTAATGATCCCATGATCCATTGATGGCGGCTTTCCGTGTGAAGGTAAATGATATGTGGACATACGAACCAAGGAAATTTGTACCGTGAACTCATGAGTTAAAATCTGAATTAGATGATTAGTTGGAAATATTATTGGTATTCTGAACTCGTGCATTGAAATATAAATTGGATGATTTGATGAAAAAGATGTTTGCATTATGAGCTTATTTGTTGAATATGTTATTGATTCCTCGAAGTTTTTTTATATTCTCTTGTTATATGTTGTCTTTGATTCATTGATTTTGTTTCCGCATCTTTTGAGAATAGGAATGCATTCTACTGAGCTGTCATCTCACCCCAATTGACATACCTTGCAGATTTTATGGAAGTTTGAAGTGGAACTAAGAAATTGGTTGTCTTGTTGATTGTGCTGTATTTTATATAATTTTCTGACGTATAATTTGATCCAATTGTTTGATAAGAATATTACTATAAATGTTTAATTAGTGAATTCTTGTTTTTAAATTTAATTGTGCTTGGTGAAATAAAATAAACAAAGAAAATAAATATATGTGACAGTCTCGTTCCGACCCGTAACGCCTTGAGTTCGGACCTCCATATGGGTTTGACCCTGGTCCGGAACTCGGGGTGTTATGAATCCTGCACAACATGAGGGAGTATTACCGGCTCAAATAGCTTTAACTCTTAGATTATATGGAGAAAATGTGCATCTCGACTTGCTTGCCACGGAGTTTGAACCATTGTTAAAGAAAATAACGATTTCAAACAGAGAGAAGATAAATCTCTCTTGGTCTTACCAGACTTGGTACCCAAGCTCTGCATTTAGCAAGAGATCCATCTTGACTTGTGGAAGAACTTTCGTTACCATACATGGTGTTTATATAATACTGTAAATAAAGATTTTACTACTGAAGATGGAACCCTAAATGCAGATGAGATGATGAAGATGGCCTACTCGATTGTGTGTATATATACACAGAACTCTAAAATTTTGAATTTCCGGGAATTTAACGAAGATTCACCCAAAGAACTTGGATTTGAATTTGGAAGAGTCAAACTTTTATGTTGAAGACTCGACCCATATTCCACCGCCACGAATGCAGAGTCACTTCTCCGCTCAACCCGCGTAGGAGCCCACCATGTCTTGACATATGCGATGATGTCGTTGGAGTTTTTTTTACTAATCCTACGTCTCTAGATGTCTCCAGCAATAGCATAAATATAAAGATAAGTACTTATGTCTCTACTCTTAGATTCAATTTTTGAAATATTTACTAGAATTGTCACCATCTCGTTCTTACTACGAAATATTATTGTTCCAAACTAAGAAGGGGACTTAATGTTGATGGTCGATTTTTGACGAAGGCGAAAATTGTAAACTTATTTATGTCCCGTATCAGAAATATGGAGCATGTATGTTTATCTAGTACTAGTATTCTGCAAGAGAATTGAGAATACGAATATTTTTAATAGCTTCAGGCATTCTCGACTGATCTTATAGCCCTACTATATATATATATATATATATATATATATATATTCGTACAATATCAGATCTTTTCATGATTGAACTTTTGATACTTGATATATGTATATATAAAATAATATATATATATATATATATAATATTTCACAATACGTTGTGCCATATTTTCCTTTTGATTTGTGCTCGAATAAATATTGTGTTCTTAGAAGGATATCCACTAAACCGGAGAGAAAAATGTCAACTTATGCCAAGTACAATACTTCCTCAGTTGAATTGTTTGTCAGCAGGTATCAACAGTCGTGATTCGACCAAAATCCAATGTTTGCGCAAAAGAATAATAGCACCAAACCCTAGTGTGCACGCCGCTGGGCTAGTCCCAGCACCAAGACCTAATATTTATGGTATTGGGTTAATCCCAGACCCAAGTTCCACTAAAGCATGGCGCGGGGCTAGTCCGAGGTCCAGGCCCTCTACTCCGTGTCCCCATGATCCATAGCTTCATCCCTCAAGCACCCTTGTGCACGGGTTGGGCTAGTCCCAGCGCTATACCTTGATTCTGCATCCTCAAGCACGACAATTGTCTTATCCAAGTGCTAGACCTACCTTGCGCTTCCAAACTCCAGCTCCGCATCCTCGAGCACTCCTTCTTTGGACAGTCTCGAGCACTTCTTTCCATAGCTGGTCATCGAGCACTCCTTGCTTAGCCGGTCCTCAAGCATCCCTTGCACGACGTTGTCCTTGAGAACTATTTTATAGTCTTGACTTTGAGCACACCAAGCTTGTGCATATCTCTAAGCTTGTGTATCTCGCCAAGTTTTCGCATCTCTCCAGCACTGCACTTCTACCTAGTCTGCACATTTCTTAGTCTGTGCGACTATCTCATCTTGTATTTCCCAATCCTTGGGCATCTTTTGCATTTCTAAGCTTCGCACATTGCTTGCATGACCAATCCTTGAGAAGCACTCGCACGACGCTGGGACAATATCAGCACCGGACTACTTCTAGGCCCTAGCCTAATGCTAGTGCCCAATTTTCTTGGCCTTAGCACTCATATGCGCATGCTTCAGTATTCAGATACGCCACTCAATGTCATTGGATACTGGCTCCCCCAATTTATGCGCAAAGCCACTGATAGTTAGTAATCGAGTATTTTTATTAAATAACTAACATTTGGCGTATTTTACGAATAAGGTTCAGTGGTATCATCCTTGTGCATAATTAAAAAAATATGCACCAAATGTGCACTGAAATGCCACCTTTCACAAAGTGATGTCGTTAGCTCAAATCACCCACAGAGGGTCCCATGAACCCATACTGTTAACATATCATGAATTTGCACTTTCTTAAAAGATATGCAATGGGCTTGTACCACTCACTAAGTGATGCCATGATTCCGCATCGTGTATGAAGTGATTCTCATGTCTCATATCATCCTTGAAATCATGCGTGGTCACCCAGGACTAATTGTCTATCAACGTGGGTAGAAAGGTAGTGTTCATGCATCATTGCCAGCCTCCACTCACTAAGCCACTGATAGTTAGTAATCTGACATAAATAAATAGCAATGGTATTGATACAGGCTTAATTTATACATATTTATCGCCTAATTTATATTTCTAGTACTGATTTTTTACTAATTTTATTATTTTTATACTTGTATAGGTAGCATACATAAAACCCGAAATTACAAGAAAACTTGGCTAAATAAGAGCTAAAATAGTGTTTGCGGCTAAAGTAGAGGAAGACATCGGCATAATGCATGTGCTATAAATTGTGAGATACAATATCCACACGGGAGCAGATACCGGCATACAGATGGGCAACGCTAACATGCTCTATGGCTAACATTCTCTATGGCAAGACGATTAAGTGCTTGTGGGGGACAAATTTCATATACCGTCAGAGAAAAGAATGAGGTGGTCGGTGATTGGATAGGGAATAAAAATGAGATTAGAGTGGACATTGGCCGGGCACTTTGTGGTCAGACAAATTATGACAAGAAAAGAAAAAAATAGTGAAAATGAGAGAATGGGACGCAGATAAAGAAGCCTGATATAGGGGCTCCAACATTAATAGAGGGGCTCCAATAATAAGACGAAATAGGGACACTATGAAGTAAAACTCAAAAATCCCTTATCCATAATTTTTATCAAATACCTAAACTATCCTTGATTATTAATCTTAATTACATTAATTAGTTAAGATTAGATTAAGTTAATCATGATTAATTAAACATAATATATTTTTTAATCAAATTTTTTGGATCAATTTTTTTTTTTGAATTTGTGTTTGGTGGGAAGAAAAACTTGATGAAATTTAAGAAAATTTTATGGTTTTTTTTTTTAAACCCTAGATTTTGATTCAATAAACCATAGTAGCATTTAGATACCTCTAGATTAAACTCTTGATCTTTTTATGGCACAAATTAGATGAAATCACGATTTGGAAGTTTGATTTTTTGTGATTCAGAGAAAGTTACGGTTGGGTTTCATGTCGGACCCAACCGTAACACCAAGAACACCGAAGAACACCATATTTTCCCAAAATTACGGTTGGGTTTTCAACAAAACCCAACCTTAACTCAAAGAACAATGATGAACACCATCTTTTTCCCAAGTTACGGTTGGGTTTTAAACCAGACCCAACCGTAAGTAGAAGAAAAATAATGAACCCAATTTTTCCCCTAGTTACGGTTGGGTTTTCAACCAGACCCAACCGTAAGTTGAAGAAAATGATGAACAACATTTTTCCCATAGTTACGGTTGGGTTTTAAAGGAAAAACCAACCGTAACTTATCCTTAGGAGAATTGATTTTTTTGGTTAATTTTGAGTTTTCAAAATCAAAATTTTGAAATAATTCAATCATTTTTTCTAGATTGAAGGTAAATTGGGTGTTTGAAACAAAGAAAAAACGAAAAAAACACAAATTAGATAATCTAAATTTGTGTTATCCAGTAGAATTTACGGTTGGGTTTTGGCTTATAACCCAACCGTAACATAATATGATAATTTTTGTTCTAATTTCAACACAGAGTTACGGTTGGGTTTTGCCTTAAAACCCAACCGTAGCTAGTAGAATTTATGGTTGGGTTTTGGCTTATAACCCAACCGTAACAATTCTGATAATTTGTGTTCCAATTTCAACATATAATTACGGTTGGGTTTTGCCTTAAAACCCAACCGTATCCAGTACAATTTACGGTTGGGTTGGGCTTATAACCCAACCGTAACAGATTCTGTAAATTTTTGTTTGAATTTCAAAACATAGTTACGGTTGGGTTTTGCCTTAAAACCCTACCGTAGACAATTTGTGGTGTTTGTACAAAATGTATTACGGTTGGGTTTAATAATAGGACCCAACCGTAAATGGTCCTGTTAACTGTTTTTTGATTTTCAATATACTCCAATTTGGGTTTAAAACCCAACTTTGTAACTTATTCCTTCTATTGTAATAGATTTAAAGTAGTACATTAAAGGAAATAAACGATTGGAAACGAAATACAATAGAACATTGGATGATTACACTTAAGCACTTAAAGATAATGGCGAAAATCAAACACCCGACTTGTTTCCATAATACGATAGCAATCTGTATGCTTGAACTCCTCCCCATATTTGATTCTATATTGCTGCATAGCCAACACATGCTGAAAAAAAAAACAAATCAATTATAAGTTTGAATTTTAGAAATCTCTTTTTAATTAACGATTTATTAATCGACAAACTTACTCTTTCCACACCGTTCTCGTATGGATTTGCTTCGAATCTAGCTTGCATTTCCAGTTTTAAGTTGTTCATGCATCGATACAACGTCTCAAACCGTCTCTTGATGGCTCTCCACGTAACCCAAGGGTTTACATTCCCATGTAATGCCGCAAACATTCGAAATACACGATTCCACCATTCATCGGTATCTTGACCCTCATGCCAATCTTCTTGTGAAACAACGTTGTTATTGTTGTTATAGAAGGCTCTATCATAAGCATGCTCCACCATCGTATGCCATGCTCGAACAATTGCAACATCTTCATCATTCGTGTATGTATTTACCATTTTTAGTGGTTGAAAGGGTATGGTGAGAATAATGAGAAAGTGTAGAATTATAATGAGAATGAAAGGGATAGAGAGTAATGAGAAAGTGACAAGTAAAGGTTTCCTTTTATAGGGAAAAAGTCACCAACGGGTAGATTTTTGAAAAAAAAAAACCGTTGGAATTGTCTATTTTGAAAGGACGTAAATTCAGACATTTTGAGATTCCCGTAGAATTTACGGTTGGGTTTCGAGGTGAAACCCAACCGTAATTTAGTTGTGGTGTTTCTACAATTTATTTACGGTTGGGTTTAGTAATCGAACCCAACCGTAAAATGATATTTTGAGTGAAATGTAGTTACGGTTTGGTTGAGTAACCGAACCCAACCGTAACTTCTAGTGTTAGTTTTAGTGTATATTTTACGATATTGTTACGGTTAGCTTTTTCCTTGAGACCCAACCGTAAGAAAGTTTGGTGTTTGTTCAATTTTTGTTACGGTTGGGTTTAGTAATCGAACCCAACCGTAAATATGAATTTTTTTAGTATGGATTCTAGTTACTGTTGGGTTGAGTCATGGAAGCCAACCGTAAGAGAAGTTTTTAAGACAAAATTAGTTATGCTTGGGTTTAGTTCATTTTCTTATCAAATACCATAGTTGTTAAAAACCTTATTTTTAACATTAAAGGAAGAACTAAAGGAAACGAAATACAGTAGATCATTAGATGATTAAACTTAAACACTTAATCATAACGGTGAAACTCAAGATATAAAATTGTTCCAAAATACGATAGCAATCTGTATGCTTGAACTCCTTCCCATATTTGATTTTATACTGCGCCCTAGCCATGACATGCTGAAAAAAATAAATCAATTATAAGTTTCATTATTTTAAAAAAAAATTGGGAAGAAAGAACGATTTATTAATTGACACACTTACTCTTTCCACATTGGTTTCGTGGGGAAATGCTTCAACTCTCATTTTCATTTCCAGTTTTAGGTTTTCCATTTCTTCATACAACGCCTCAAAGCGTCCCTTGATGTTACTGATCGTCCTCCGATATCTATTCCCGTGTAATGCCATAAACATTTCAAACATACCCTCCCACCAAGAATCGTCCTCCTGACAGTCCATCCAATTTTCATCTATATCAACGTTTCTATTGTTGTTATAGAAGGCTCTCTCGTAAGCGTGGTCTATCATCGTAACCCACCCTCGAACAATTGCAACATCTTCATCATTCGTGTATCGAACCATTTTAAATGGTTGAAAGGGTATGGCGAGAATGAGTTGGAAATTCTAGAATTATAATGAGAATGAAAGGGATAGAGAATAATGAGAATTATAAAAGGAAATGTTTCCTTTTATAGGGAAAAAATTCCCAACGGCTAGATTTTGAAAAAAAATAACCGTTGGAATTGTAATTTTTTTGTGACTATTGAGTGATAATTTACGGTTGGGTTTTGCATTAAAACCCAACCGTAATATCCTAGTGATTTTTGTGCAAATTATATTACGGTTGGGTTTTGGCTTAGAACCCAACCGTAATTTTTAGTGTTAGTTTAAGTGCGATGATCATTTACGGTTGGGTTATGTAATGTAACCTAACCGTAACAAATATGTTATTTTATTGCAAATTATATTACGGTTGGGTTTAATTATCTTACCCAACCGCAAACATAAGTTTTTAATTGGTAATTTATTTACGGTTGGGTTGTTTCTTGAAACCCAACCGTAAATGATCATCTTCGTTTCATATATTCTTCATTTTTTATGGTTAAATCAATCTTGTATTTGTTTTGTATTGGTGGGAAAAGTGGAATAGAGATAAGAGAGTTTTAACCCAAAATTTTGAAAACACCAAAATGAGTGATTCTAGTGGCAAATTTGTGGAGGGTGAATCCTTGTATGATTGCCAAACTAAATTCTACATACCCATTGAGGGAGACCCAACTATGTATGATTATTTGGATGGTAGAGAGGTTTTAAGTGTAAGTTGTGATGGTGAAACTAAAGCAAATGGAGATATTAGTCGTCAAAGTGAAGATACAACTGCTGAGAATAGTCAGGTATGATTCTAACTTAAACTCTTTTTCATTTTTTGCAGATATTTAAGGAACTGAAGTGCATAAAAGTTTTTTTTTTTTGTTACAACAGTATAGTTACGGTTGGTTTTCTCAAGAAACCCAACCGTAAGTATCCATTTGTGTTTCTGAAAAGTACAGTTTTACAGTTTTTCGGTTGGGTGTTTACCACAAACCCAACCGTAACTTATTACGTGCATGGGTATTTACTGCACTTGTTACGGTTGGGTTTTTGGCTGCAAACCCAACCGTAACATTGGGTTGACTATTTTTCCCTGTATTACGGTTGGGTATGACGATATTACGGTTGGGTATGACGATATTACGGTTGGGTATGACGCTATTACGGTTGGGTCCGATGCTTCTAACCCAACCGTAAACTTATTGGTTTTAGTGTTTTTTCTGACGCTTGGCCTTGATCTTTTTTGTTCAGGTCTCGGTTGTACCTCAACCAATGTATGATCAGCCTCCTCCAAATGATATTGAAACTATAGATACTACAGATCACTATTTGAACGACCTGGTAGGTTATAGATAATTTGTTAATCCCTATCGACAATTGTCATAATGCCATTTTTTTTCACCTAACTTTATGTTTTTGGACCATGTAGACATGGGATAAAAAAGAAGATGCAAAGAAGTGGGCTACAGAACATGGGAAACTCATCATGTGTGTGATTGTTTGTAACAACCAACAAAAACACAACCGCTTTCAAATGGTTTGTGAGTGTAGTGGACAATACACAAGACATGCAAAGAAGGGTACTGAGTATGTACCAAAGACCAAGATCAAACGAAAAACTTACACTAAGAAGACGGGATGTCCTTTCAAACTTCAATTTCATAAGAACAACGAGAATAAGTGGTTCTTGTCTACAGTTGTATGCGGTCGTCACAACCACCTACCACCAGAGACTTTGTTAACGCATCCTTCTATGGCCCGGCTTACCAAGGAAGAAAAGCTAATCGTAAACGATATGACGGATAAGCGTTTGAAACCCAGTGATATACTCGGGCACTTGAAGAAAATAAACTCAAATAATGTGTCTACGTTGGAGACAATCTACAACGCCAAAGCCAAGTTGAAGCGTAAAAAATGGGAAGAAAGGGACCCGATCCAACAACTTTTGTACTTGGGGGAGACAAAAAACTACACCATGTTTCACGAAGAAGATGAAAATAAAGAAATTAAGCGTATTATATTGGCTCATCCCGAGTTATAAAGTTAGCACGGTGCTCCCATCAAGTGCTTATGATGGATTGCACGTACAAAACTAACAAGTATGAGCTCCCGGTATTGAATGTTGTAGGACAAACTTCTACCAAGTCCCCGTTTAGTGTTGCCTTTTGCTTCTTGAGAAACGAGCTCCAAGATAGCTATGTGTGGGCATTGGAACAAATTAAATTATTCTACGTTGAAGGTTATACCCCTAAGGTAATTATCACCGACAAAGAACAAGGCTTGATGAATGCCATTGCAAGGGTATTCCCAGATGCTCATCATCTTCTTTGCACGTTCCACTTGTGGAACAATATTCAAACCAAGTGCAAAACGATTATTCGGCCAACAAAGAGAAGCGAGATGGAGAGAATTAATAAATTGCCGGTATCAGAACAAGAAGCGGCCAAAGAAAAATTCAAGGAGGATGACAAGTTGGCGGAACTAAAATGGGCTAGTTTCCAAACTGAATGGGATGCTTTGACATGGTCTATCACCAAGGAAGACTATGAAGAAAATGTTCGTATGTTATGCTTGCATTGGAGTAATTATCCAAAAGTTGTGAACTATTTGATGGACAATTGGTTGAATCCCCACAAAGAGAAGTTTGTAGCGGCGTTCACAAACCAATATAGGCACTTTGACAACCAAGCTACAAGTACCGTGGAGTCATCTCACAACAGAATGAAGAAGAAGCTTCATAATTGTGATGGTGGGTTTGTTACGGTCTTCGAAGCGATGCACGATTATTTTGTCCGTGACCTTGACAGAGTTAAGGAATCTTTTGAAAAAAGCCTTTCTAGAAAACACGTCAGCT
>JAJJMC010029688.1:0-23942 GCA_023531435.1 Papaver californicum | reverse complement strand
ATTATTATTATTATTATTATTATTATTATTATTATTATTATTATTATTATTATTATTATTATTATTATTATAACGTAAAATTAATATCAAGGAGGAAAATCATAGAGCAATGAACTATGGTTATCACCAATCAACATATTATTATTATTATTATTATTATTATAAAATAACTTTCATTAAAGGGAGAAAGGCAGTTACATTGAGTTGGTAGGTAGCCTAGCCAGAAGCTGGGCACCTACTCCTTTTTGAATAGAAATGCCTAATCTGAAAAAAAAAAAAAAAATTTGCCAATTTTGTAGTTGTAATCGTGGCTAGCCATGAATTCTTCAACCTTGTCATAAAGACTACCGTATCCTCACCCAATTCTCCTAGGGTCGTAAAAGCGAGCACGCCTAATCCGTACCAATGGTCACTGCACTTGACAAAATATTTGTTGCGCTTGCGGGTAACGACACTGGATATGGCAGTCCCGGGTGTAAAAGCGACCCTCTCACTGCCGGCGAAAGGGGACACCCCTGTAACGTCGAAGCACACTTCTTGGCCTTCCTCCTAGTTATAAACAAGTATATCAACGGGCCTTAGTGAGTTTGCGTTATCGGATAAAAAGCCCAACTTAACTTCTTTTCGGGCAGAAACACCGTCTTAAAAGCACATGTTAGGAACTACATCCCTAACTAGGTCATGCCTGAATTTGAAGCCCATCTCGCTAGCACAATATAGAGCATGATCACCATAGGTATCCATAGCCCTACCTCAAAAGGAGCAGGAGTTGTTCTCATCGAAAATTGGTGTGCCCAACCTATAGCTGAGAATGGCTCTAAATTGGCGAGGCCCAACTGCTTGGTGTAGCCCAGCAATGGGGATGGCCTTGAGATAGTCTTGGGCATGGGTGATTCTGTTACACTTCCACAAGATGCAGTCTCGTCCATTCTGTTATAAGCAGCTGGGGATATTCTTCTTCACCGTATCAAAGTACAATACTGCCAGAGCATGCATGGGACATGGGGCAGTTGCTTTAATACTGAAGGAAGAAGGGGACAAGCCACAAACCTGACAGAATCTATTCAGAGCTTGCTGGAAACTCTGGTGAAGGTCTGTGTCCCTGTGCACCTTGAGGATGGAATTCTACACCTGTGTTGTCTGTATACAAGAAGCTAGATAAAAATACCTGCTGGAGTCCATCATAGTGTACACTCCCAAGCCCCCATCCTTTATGGGCAGTGTGGCTATACGCATCTGGTAGGGGCCAAATCCAGTTCCATCACCAGTAACCAGGTGCCTTAGCAACTGGCTGAGGTGAAGGTTATATTTCTCAGCAGCCGGTGTAAAACTGAGGGGATAATGGTCCTCAAGGTGAAGTACAAGCGAGACACTCCATCACAATTTCTAAGGAGGAACAATTCACTCTGAGGGTCCTGCAGGAGCTTCAGGGACTTCATTAGATGAAGGGTCTTCTCCATCCTGTACTAAACCACATCATTGCAGAAGTTGGTATCCAGGCTAACAGGACCACCTAATAGCTTCACTCCTCTGGCAGGTTTGCTGATGCTTGTTGGAAAAACAACACTTTGTAAGTTATTAGGGTCTGTGTTGGGCCAAAATAGCTCTGTCTTTTAATGTTGAGGGATAAGCCTCTACTGCTGCCATCCGCTTGAATAATATGCAGAGCTTTATCCACCTCCAAGGTGTCACCTACAATGGTCCCATCATCTAGATACCAGGAATGCATATCCAAAGTGCACTCTGAAGCAATTCTGAGTATTAGGGGGTGTAGAGTCAGGGAAAAAAGTATAGGGCCCAATGGGTCACCCTGTTGAACTCCTTGAGATGACATGAGAACATTATCATCATAGTAGATCTTGGCAGGCTTTGCATAACAAAACTCAACCCACCTAGAGATACAAGGGCATCTGCACCTGACTTCCTCAATTATGGATGATCTGTCCACTAGATTGAATGCATTGTTGAAGTCAATCAAGAACATGCACTTGGTTGAGGAGTTACCTTGCACCTCCAGCATCTGGTTTGCTAAATGCAGGATGACTTCTACACCAAATTGGACTCCCACACCAAATTGGAAATCCCCTAAATAAGTGGCCATATCCTTGCTGACCCCTGAAGCTGCACGTTTGGAGCAGAGCCTTCTCCAAATGGTAACCACTGCTATTGGCTTGATACCCCCACCAGGCTTGAGCAGAGGGGTCAGAGGGGCACTGGAAATGTAAGCACCCAACACAGCACGATATCTGCCAGCAAGCCCAAGTTGACCAGTACTGTCATGGATGCAAGAAGGTCATCTGCAACTGCAGCAGAATGGCCACTAAGGGCATCCAGAAGATGTTGTGCTCTGAGTCCATCTCTGCCACATGAGGTCCCTTTGGGAAACCCTTTGATTGTACTCAGGACTGCTGCCTTGTCCACACTAAGTGCCTCAACACTAATTGGGCCTTCAAGGATGCAAGGAAGTGGAACATCTGGGTGTTTGTGGCTCAACTCAGAGAGAGTGGCTAGGGAGCAAGGTGCAATGCCACTTGAAGCCAGAACTTTAATTGCAGTTGTGTATTGGCTATAACTCAATTTCTTTCTGCAGGATGCAAGGTTAAATCCCTCATTCCCCTTGTTGTTCCTCTGGCTCATTTGAGGATGTTTGGGCAGCTCCAAGAGGGTATGCACCAAGATAAGACACCTATTATCTTCATTCCATTTGAGAAAGGCTTGGTTAATGCTAGCAGTTTGCAACCTTTTCCTGGTCCCTGATCTCTCCTCCAAGGAACACTTAGGTGTGTATAAATTTAAGATGCAAACTGGCATCAATAGCAAGTGTAACCATGCTGGTAACTCCAATGGGTTGGCTAAGATCATGTCCAAGGAGGCTTTAAGAGCTCTGGAGAACTGGAGCCTGCACTGAGGGGGTATGCTTGCCATTGTGGGAATTTTCTATTGGTAAACCATATGGAGCAAGTCCACATCCAAAGCATTAGAGGCAACAGATTCCACAGAAGCCAAGGGAAGAAAAATAGGGGGATTGGGTTTGATAATGCCATGCACAAAACAGTCAGCTGAAGATCCACTATAAGGACTGGCAATGATGTATTTGTGCTACCTACATGGTCTTTTCCAAGAGTAAATGCGCATACAATCTGAGCACAGCCACATTTGTAGCTGGGAGATAACTAACTCCCAAGCACAGTAAATTGTAATGTCCATTATGATCCTCTCCCTGCATACACCCACAACTTCCTTGGTTGGGAGGTGTTTATCCTGTAAATGTCTGTAGAACCCTGTTCTACTTAACCCTCTGCCCCCCACACCATTGGTACACCCATCTAGGTTTCTGTAGGGGCAATGGAACAGGGTATCAAGCAAGTGCCCCCCCCCCCCTCGTTCTCTGCTGAGCCATATGAAACCGAAGGATGCCTAGTTCTAGGAATTATGTAGAGTAAATGAAAAAGGAAATCAAAAATTTTGCTGTTATAAAAGATAAACGAAGATGCCAGAAGGACAGTATGTACACACAATTGCACAATTGAGGCCAACTTCTGCTGGAAACCTAGAAAAGATTCTACACCCTATGTCTGTATTTACAAATGTGAAGCTAACCCTAACTTTAAATCCCTTGCTAGACGAAGCAGAAGAAGAGGAGAATGAAGACATCATACCTTGGACGACGGAAGAAAATAACCCAACCTGGACACGAACTCTCATTCCTCCATGATTCACCTGAAGAATCACCTAAAAAAGCAACTGAATTGAATGCTCTCCTAAAATCGCCTGAAGTAAATGCTCAAACAGAGCTTCTCTCTCCTCTAATCATTATGATCGTTATTATTATTATTATTATTATTATTATTATTATTATTATAAAATAACTTTCATTAAATGGAGAAAGGAAGTTATATTGAGTTGGTAGGTATCCTAGCCACCAGCTGAGCCCCTACACCTTTTTGAATAGAAATGCCTAGTCTAAAGAAAAGAGAATTGCCAATTTTGTAATTGTAATCATGACTATCCATACAATTCTTCAGCCTTGTCATAAAGACTACTGTATCCTCTCCCAGCTCGCCTAGGGTCGGAAAAGCAAACACACTTAAGCCGTATCCATGGTCACTGCATTTGACCAAATATTTGTTTCGCTTACGGGAGACAACATTGGAAATAGCATTCCCTGGTGTAAAAGCAACTCTCTCGCTGTCGGCAAAAGGAGAAACCCCTGTAACATCAAAGCACACATCTCTTCATTCCTCCTAGTTATAAACAAGTATATCAGCGGGCCTCAGTGAGTTTGTGTTGTTGGCTAAAAAGCCCATCTTAACTTCCTTTCGGGCAGGGACACCGAATTTAAAAAACATGTCAGCAACTTCATCCCTAACAAGATCATGCCTGAATTTGAGACCCACCTCGCTAGCACAATGTAAGACATGATCACCATAAGCGTCCATTGCCCTACCACAAAAGGAACAAGGGCTGTCTCCAACAAAAATTGGCATGTCCAACCCGTAGCTGAGTATGGCCCTAAACTGGCGAGGCACAACTTCTTGGTGTAGCCCATCAATGGGGATGACCTTGAGATAGTCTTGGGCATGGGTCATTCTGTTACACTTCCACAATATGCAGTCTCTTGTAGTCTGTTGAAAGCAGCTGGGAATGTTATTCTTCACCATATCAAAGTACAACACTTCCAAGGCATGCATGGGACATGGGAAAGTTTCTTTAATACTGAAAGAAGAGGGGGACAAGCCACAAACTTGACAGAAGCTAGTCAGAGCTTGATGGAAACTCTGATGAACATCAGTGTCACTGGGCACCTTAAGGATGGAGTTCTGCACCTGAGTTGTCTGTATACACGAAACTAGATAACAGTACCTGATGGAGTCCATCGTGGTGTACACTCCCAGACCCGTATCCTTTATGTGCAACTAGTAAGGACCAAAGCCTGCTCCATCACCAGTAACCAGATGCCTAAGGAACTACATAAGGTGCAGGTCATATTGCTCAGCATACTGGTGTAATATTGAAGGGCTGGTGGTCCTCAAGGTAAAGTACAAGCGAGATACCCCTGCATAATTTGTAAGAAGGAGAAGTTCACTCTGAGGGTCATGTTAGGAGCTTCATGGACTCCATAAGCTGAAGAGTCTTATTCACCCTGTGTTGGAACAAATCATTACAAAAACTAGCATCCAAGCTGACAGGACCATAGAACAGCTTCACTCCTTTAGCTGGCCTACTGATGCTTGTTGGGAAAACACCAACCTGGAAACTCCAGGGGTCTGTGTTAGGCCAAAATATCTCTGTCTTGTTAATGTTGAGGGACAAACCTCTATTGCTGCCCTCAGCTTGGATAATGTGCAGAGATTTAGCCACCTCCAAGGTGTCACCCACAACGGTCCCATCATCCAGGTACCAGGCATGCATATCCAAGGTACATTCTGAAGCAATTCTGAGTATTAGGGGATGTAGAGTCAGGGGAAAAAGTAAAGGACCCAATGGGTCACCCTGTTGAACTCCCTGAGAAGACAAGAGGACATTTTCATTGTAGTAGAGCTTAACATGATTTGCATAACAGAACCCCCCCCCCCCCCCCCACCTAGAGATGCAAGGACATCTGCCCCTAACTTCCTCAATTATGGCTGATCTATCCACCAAATTAAATGCATTGTTAAAGTCAATCAAGAGCATACACTTAGTTGAGGAGTTACCTTGCATCTCCAACAACCTATTTGCTAAATGTAGGATACCTTCTGGTCGGTTGTCAGCCAAGTAAAATTAATTCAAGTTCTTACTTCACTAATATAAATTAGAGTATAGTAATAAGAACAAGTTCGTTCCCACAGAGAAGCAGGTGATTGTAAATTACTTTCAATTACATATGTAAATAAGGGGGTTTGGGTTGTGATTATAACTAAATTATACTAAAACAAATAGATTAAAACAAATATCAGAAAACAACACTGGTTAGAGAGTTCATCTTCCATCTTCAACCATGTTATTAATTAAATCATACTCAGTATTCATGCACTCTCAATATTAATAACCCTAAAGCTTCCAATCGCAGGATTACTCCGGCAAAACTCATATTATCATCAAAGGCGCAAGAGCCACTCTTTGAATCCTCTTCAACGAATAACTTGGCGCAAGATCCACTCAAGTTTAACCCAATGAAATCAATGGTGTTTGTGAGTTGAGGTTATTCTAAGCAATCTGGCGCAAGAGCCACACGGATTTAACCTAGGTCACGCTTCTACACATAATTGCATGGTAACATCCCGTCATTTCCAACTATGTTATACTACTTGTAACAAGGATCTTTCGACAATTCCGAATCTCAAACCCTAGTTTAACTATAGATGTCAATGCATGCTCATCTAATTCGCGACTTAAACAAACAAGCAATCCATCATACAAGGTGTAATAAACGGTAGAAAATAAGCAATATTGAAGAGATTATGAACATATGAGAATGAATACTTCAATTAATAAACATGTTTTCCAACTTAGGGCTACATCTCTAACCAATAAGAAAGGTTTAGTTCATCATGGATTTCTCAAAATCCATGGAAAATAATAAAATAATAAAGAAAACAAGTAAAGCAAACCTAGAAATCGTGATCTTCAATCCCAACTCCAAGCCTTAGATCTTGTTCTCCTTGTCTTTTCAAGTGTCAAAAAGTATGAAAAGACCTCTTTCTAGGGTTATGTAAGTCTTCTTATAAAGTCTTCATCATATCTAGGTGTTAGAGTCCTAATGGGACCATGATACCTTGATTTGGAAGTCAAAAACGTGTCTTAGAAGTGGCTCCCGTCGAGTCATAATCGGTAGGCTCGATTTCCATGTTAACTACCGATTTTGGAGATTAAAAACGAAGTTTTTCTGTACCCGAAACTGCCTATAATCGGTAGATAACTTTCCCTTGTTAATGACGGGATGTTACCATGCAATTATGTGTAGAAGCGTGACCTAGGTTAAATCCGTGTGGCTCTTGCGCCAGATTGCTTAGAATAACCTCAACTCACAAAGATCATTGCTTTCATTGGGTTAAACTTGAGTGTCTCTTGCGCCAAGTTATTCATTGAAAAGGATTCAAAAAGTGGCTTTTGCGCCTTTGATGATAATAGGAGTTTTGCCGGAGTAACCGATGGTTTAGGGTTATTGATATTGAGATTGCATGAATGTTGAGTATGATTTGATTGATAACATGTTGGAAGATGGAAGATGAACTCTCTAACCAATGTTCTTTATCTCTGATATTCGTTTAATCTATTTGTTTTAGTATAATTTAGTTATAATCACAACCCCCCCCCCCTGTTTACATAAGTAATCGAAAGTAATTAACAATCACCTGCCTCTCTGTGGGAACGAACTTGTTCTTATTACTATACTCTAATCTATATTAGTGAAGTAAGAACTTGAATTATTTTGGTCGGCTGACGACACGACCAAATTGTTTCTATCTAAAAACTCTATATGCTTAATTACTCCCCCACACTTAAACTTTACATTGTCCTCAATGTAAATGATTCCTCCAATGTAAAATCAAGATGGGAAATCCTAACATGATATGAAAAGAAAAATCAAAAGAGAAAGATAGAAATACAAAACCAATGGGTTGTCTCCCATTTAGCGCTTAGTGTAACGTCTTCAGCTCGACTTTTTGTTCGTCCATAGACCAACAATCTGAAAATTTGGGGATCCACCCATAGAACAATCTGCATTGCAAATATTAACTTCACACAGACATTATTACAATAAAATAATAGTGAAATTATCACTCGATAGAAGTTTCCCCCACACTTAGTCTTTTCTAAACTTGGAAGTCGATAAAGAACATAGAATTCGGGAACTTCTATAAACTCCTCTTTTTCTATAAACTCCTCTTTGTTAACCTGCATAGTATGAGAATCAAATATTTCCAACAACGGATATTTAGAAGCAAAATAATTCAATAGTACTTTCGAAGCACATACATTCAAGACAAAACGAGGTAAAGGAAAAGGATCAATAAGCAAAGGTTCAGTCAAACCTACTAAAGTCTCTTGAATTATGGGATCCTTATCTTTTTCAAAAATTTGTAATGAATTACTTACCTCTTGTATGTTGTGGTCCTCTATCAAACTTTCTAACTGTTCTTCATTAGTTTCTGCCTCAACAAGAATCTCGGCATCAACATTATCAATATCATCCTCGACAAATTTAAATGGGTCTTTGACACTATTGCTTAATTCGGTTTCATTCTTAACATACTCCTCTTCATTTTTAGATTCACCGTAATCAGAATCTTCATTGGTTTCCCAACCTTTATCAGAACGTCGTTTAAATTCCATATGAATGTTCCTACTAATTTCTTCGAGAAGTTCTTCCACGGCTCCGTCATCTTCCAACTTGTATAGTTTCTGAGTAAGTTTTCTGATATTCACACGCTTTCCACCATTAACTACAGTAGAATCTCTTGCACACGACTCTTCCTTTTGAATGGGTGAATGATCATTATTAAAATCAAGAGTTGAGTTAACTATACAATTATTATCAAAAATCATATTCGGAGTTGGAATAACGTCATCACTGGTGTATGGATTTCCGAAAGGTTTAAAATCATCATCGTATCCCATAGAATAACGTCGCTCACGTTCTTTTCTCAAAACTCTTTTAGCTTCTAGAATTTCTGCACATGATGCCCCTTCATCTATCAATTGCTCAAACCTTCTATCAAATTCTCTCAAACTTGGTAGTCTTACACCATTACTTGTGGTAGAGTTTCTAAACCTTATCTCCTCCCATTAAATAGGTGAATGATCATAATTACGATCAAGAGTAGATTTAGATAAACCATCACAAGCATAATTATCCTCCCCTCCTTGTAATTGTTCACTTACATACCTACTATAAGGATATTGGCATGTATGAGAATAATTAAAAGGGTACGTGGAATACTGGTCATAACAAAAAGATTGGTTGTGATTATACTCCCCGTATGGTTGGAAATTGTCAAAGGGTTGAGATTGAAAACCAAATTGATTACCATTATAAGCTTGATCTTGTGCACCGTACATGGAATACAAGTACCTGAAACAAGATTCTCAAAATTAGGTTAGAAAATAAAAAAAAAAATCGGAAACAAAAAAAAAAAACTAAAAAAAAAAAAAAAAAAAAACCAAAAACAAATAACAATCCGCTATGCCTCCCCGGCAGCGGTGCCGAAATTTGGTCGGTTGTTATCCAAGCAAATTTAATTCAAGTTCTTACTTCACTAATATAGAATATAATATAGTAATAAGAACAAGTTCGTTCCCACAGAGAGGAAGGTGATTGTTAATTACTTTCGATTACTTATGTAAACAAGGGGGTTTTGGTTGAGATTATAACTAAATTATACTAAAACAAATAGATTAAAACGAATATCAGAGATAAAGAACACTGGTTAGAGAGTTCATCTTCCATCTTCCAACATGTTATCAACTAAATCATACTCAATATTCATGCACTCTGAATATCAAACCCTAAAGCATCCTATCGCAGGCTTACTCCAGAAAAACTCCTATTATCATCAAAGGCGCAAAAGCCACTTTTTGAATCCTTTTCAATGAATAACTTGGCGCAAGAGACACTCAAGTTTAACCCAATGAAAGCAATGATCTTTGTGAGTTGAGGTTATTCTAAGCAATCTGGCGCAAGAGCCACACGGATTTAACCTAGGTCACGCTTCTACACATAATTGCATGGTAACATCCCGTCATTAACAACTATGTTATGCTACTTGTAATAAGGATCTTTTAATAATTCCGGATCTCAAACCCTAGTTTAACTATAGATGTCAATGTATTCTCATTTAATTCGCGACTTAAACAAATAAGCAATCCATCATACAAGGTGTTATAAACGGTATAACATAAGCGATATTGAAGAGATTATGAATATATGAGAATGAATACTTCAATTAATAAACATGTTTTCCAACTTAGGACTAAATCTATAACCATTAAGAAAGGTTTAGTTCATCATGGATTTCTCAAAATCCATGGAAAATAATAAAATAATAAAGAAAACAAGTAAAGCAAACGCTAGAAATCGTGATCTTCAATCCCAACTCCAAGCCCTAGCTCTTGTTCTCCTTGTGTTTTCAATTGTCAAAAAGTATGAAAAGATCTCTTTCTAGGGTTATGGAAGTCTTCTTATATAGTATTCATCATATCTAGGTGTTAGAGTCCTAATGAGACCATGATACCTTGATTTGGAAGTCAAAAACTTGTCTTAGAAGCGGCTCCCGTTGAGTCATAATCGGTAGGCTCGATTTCCGTGTTAACTATCGATTTTGGATCTCAAAAACGAAGTTTTTCTGTACCCGAAACTTCCTATAATCGGTAGATAACTTTTCCTTGTTATCTCCCGATTATGATGCTAAGTGTTTTACTATTTGCTTTCGGTGGTTTTGCTCATAACTTCCTCATACGAACTCCGAATGACCTCATTCTTTTTGTGTTGGCTTCGTCTTCTCGTTCTATTTAAAATGGTATTAAGAACTCCTGGATTTGAATGAGTTAAATTTGGTATTTGGCCCTTCTCCATTGGCAGAACTTAACTTCCTTGTTCATTTCGTGTCGTAACGAACTCCTTTCTTATTCTTTGGTTGAATACACTTCAAAACTCCTAAGAAACTCATAAAAAAACAAAATCAAAGTATAATGATATAAAAACTAACAAGAAATCAATGAATTAGAGTATCCAAATAATTTAAATAATGCACTTATCACCTTCTCCGCCACATTGGACTCCCGCTCCAAATTGGTAGTCCCCAAAATAAGTGGCCATGTCCTTACTGACCCCTGAGGCTGCAAGTTTAGAACAAAGCCTTCTACAAATGGTACCCAATGCTATTGGCCTAATGCCCCCACCAGGTTTGAGTAACGAAGTCAGAGGTGCACTGGAAATGTAAGCCCCCAACACAGTAGGACATCTACCAGCAAGCCACAAATTGACTACACCTACCATGGATGAGATAAGGTCATCTGCAACAGCAGCAGCAGGGCCTCTGAGGGCATCCAAGAGATGTTGTGCCCTCATCCCATCTCTACCACATGATGTCCCTTTAGGGAACCCTTTGATTGCACTCAAGACTGCTGCCTTGTCCACACTAAGAGCCTCAGCACTGACAGGGCCTTCAGGAATGCAAGGAAGTGGAGTATCTGGGTGCTTGTGGCTCAACTAAGAGAGAGTGGTTGGAGAGAAAGGTGCAATACCACTTGAAGCAAGAACTTTTATCGCAGCTGTGTATTGGCCATAACCCAATTTCTTTCTGCAGGCTGCCAGGTTAGGGCTCTCGTTACCTTTGTTGATGTGCTGACTCTTTTGAGGCTGTTTAATCATCTCCAAAAGGGTGTGCACTAAGCTAAGGCACCGATTAGCTTCGTTCCATTTGAGAAAGGCTTTGTTAATGCTACCAGTCTGTAACTTCTTCTTAGTCCATAATCTCTCCTCCATGGAATACTTAGGTGTATACAAATTCAAAGTGCAAACTGGCATCAAGAGAAAATGTAGTCAGGCTGATAGCTCCAATGGGTTGGCCAAGATCCTGTCCAAGGATGCTATAAGAGCTCCGGAGAATTGGATCCTACACTGAGGGGGTATGCTAGCAACTGTGGGGATATTCTGTTTGTAGACCCTATGGAGCAGGTCCACATCTGATGCATCGGAGGCCACAGAATCCACGTGAGCCAAGATCACAATACTAGGGGGTTGGGTTTGATAATGCCATGCACTAGACACTCTGATGAAGAACCACTGTATGGACTGACAATGATGTCTTTGTGCTGCCACAGGGCCTTTTCCAAGAATAAATGCGCATGCAATCTGAATACAACCACATCTGCAGCAGGAAAAGGACTGACTCCCAAGCACTGCACACAGAACTATCCAATCCAATCCTCTCCCTGCATATCCCCATAGCATCCTTGGTTGGAAAATACTTGTCCTGCAAATGTCTGTAGAACCCTGTTCTACTTAGCCCTCTACCCCCCACCCCATTGGTACAACCATCATGATTTTTGAAGGGTCAGTGGAACAGGGTGTCAAGCAACCCCCCCCCCCAACCGCCCCCCATTCTCTACTGTGCTAGAAGACACAGATGATGCCCTAGTTCTAGGCATTATACGAATTAAAAGCGAGAAAAAATAGAAAATTTTGTAGGAGCAAAAGCTAACCAAAGCAACAAAGGGACAATATGTACACCCAATTTCACAAAATAGGTCAATTTATATAACAACCCTAGAAAAGACTCTAAACCCAATCACACAAATGTGACCAATTTCTTCAAGAACCCTAAAGAAGACTATAAACTCTATGACAATATTTACCGAAATTAATTTAAATCTAAATGGACAAACTATACTAAAAGAGGAGGGAGGGGGAGAAGATGGGTGCATAATACCTTGAACATCCAGCAAACCCATCGATCCAAAAATGATCATATGAAAATCCCGCCAACACATTCAATTTGAATGAATCCTGCTCACCCACATTGAAAGAGCTCCGTGAAATCCGTGAAGCAGCTGAAGTAATTGAATACACTCCACCAATCCATTCGCAAGCATCGGAAGTTAATGAATCCGAAGCTCCATTAATGGTGCCTCCAAAGTCGCCTCTATTTGAACGGGAGCTTCTCTCTCCTCCCTCTCTCTCCATCATCATTATTATTATTCATCAATTATTATTATTCATCAATTATTATTATTATTATTATTATTATTATTATTATTATTATTATTATTATTATTATTATTATTAACGAGAAAATTTTATTAGATAGGAAAATCCGTTTACACATTAGTGGTGGGAAGCCTCGCTACTAGCTGGGCTCCGACACCCTTTTGAATGAAAATGCCCAGTCTAAAGTTGAGAGTTCCCTATTTTATAGTTGTAGTCTAGACTAACAATACGGTTCTGCAACCTCGTCACTAAAGCTATAAGGTCCTCTCATAATTCCCCTAAAGTGGTGAACGCTAGCACGCTGAAACCATATCCATGTTCTTCACATTGGGTTAGGTATTTGTTGTTCTTGCGAGTCGTAGCGTTTGAGATTGCCTAACCAGGCGTGAAGGTAGCTCTCTAAGTACCTGTGAACGGAGACACTCCTGTGACGTCAAAGCATACGTCGTGGTCATTCTCCCAATTATAAACGAGGATACTTGCCGGCCTCAAAGAGTTCTCGCTGTTCGAGAGGAAGCCCAGGTTGGCTTCTTTACGAGCGGGGATGCCAGCTTTGTAGCACATATCAGAAAGCACGTCCCTGACTAAGTCATGCCTAAACTTGAGGCCCACCTCACTAGCGCAATGAAGTGCATGATCTCCGAAGACGTCCATGCCTCGCCTACAACAAGAACAAAGGCTCCCCTCCTCAAACTGCGACAAACCAAGCCTGTAACTAAGAACTGCTCGGAATTGCCGAGGCCCAATGGATTGATGAAGCCCTGCTATGGGGATGACTTTAAGAAAGTCTTGGGCATGGCTCAACTTGTTGCATTGCCAAAGGATGGTGTCTCTCTCGGTCAGATTGAAGCTAGTGGGTATGCTCTTCTTGACCACATCGAAGTATTGGGCTGCCAAAAGGTGCATCGGGCGAGGGGCATCAACTTGGATGTTGGCACTAGAAGGGAGCTCACAAGCTTGCATAAACCTGACTAGGGCCTGTTGGAAGCTAGGGTGCTGGTCAGCTCCGCAATGGGATTTGAGGATGATGTTCTGCAGCTGTTGTGTTTGTAAGCAAGAGGCTAAGAAGCTGTAATGGCAGGCATCACCCATGGTGTAAACCCCTAAGCCACCATCCTTCATTTGCAAGGTAGCTAGACGCATCTGAGTGGGACCAAACCCTACCACATCACATGTTACGATGTGCCTGAGAAAATGCATCAGGTGCTGGTGAAAATGAGCAGCTGGGGCCTGAAGAGCCTGAGGATTGGTGGTTCTCAGAGTAAAGAAAAGTCTGGAGACACCTGTACAATTTCTCAACAACAATAGCTCACTCTGTGGGTCCTTCAAAGACTTCACGGACTCCATTAGCTGACATGTCTTGTCCACTCTCCCCTGAACCATATCCCTGCAAAAGCTAAAGTCTAAACTGACTGGCCCACCAAGTAGCTTAACCCCCAAAGATGGTCTGCTAATGCCTGCTGGGAAGGTACCCTCCTCCAAAACTTTAGGATCAACTACTGGCCAAAAAAGCTATGTCTTGCTGATGTTGATAAAGAGCCCTTTGTTGTTTCCTTCTCTCTGGATGATTTGCAAAGCTTTGGCTACCTCCAAAGAATCACCTGCAATAGTACCGTCATTTAGGTACCAAACATTCATCTCCAGGGTGCACTCCGACGCTATTTGAGAGATAACGGGACGCCGAGTTAATGCAAAGAGCAAGGGACCTAGGGATCCCCTAGCTGCACACCCTGAGTAGAGAGAAGTTTTTTTTTTTTTATTTTATTATTATTATTAATTAAATAAAACGAAGTTTTTATTGGATGAAAATAGCATTTTTACACATAAATGGTAGGGAGCCGAGGAACAAGGCTCCTACCCCTTTTTGAATGGAAATGCCAAGTCTGAAGAAGAGGGAGTTGCCTATTTTGTAGTTATAGTCGAGGCTAGCAATAAAATTTTGTAACCTTGTCACAAAAGCTATCATGTCATCCCCTAATTCACCTAGGGTGATAAAGGCGAGTACACCTAATCCATATTCGTGGTCTTCGCATTTGGTTAAGTATTTGTTGCGCTTGCGGGTTATGGCATTCACAACGGCTTGACCCGATATAAAGGCTACTCTCCCACCTCCTATGAATGGAGACACCCCGATGACATCAAGGCACACATCACGGCCGTTCTCCCAATTGTACACGAGGATATCAGCTGGCCTTAAGGAAGTTTCATAATCTGAGAGGAAGCCCAATTTTACTTCTTTGCGGGACGAGACACCAGCTTTTTAGCACATATCCGCGAGAACATCTCGGACTAAGCCATGCCTAAATTTGAGGCCCACCTCGTTGGCGCAATGCAGTGCATGATCCCCAAATACATCCATGCCCCTCCTGCAGCTAGTACAACAGCCGTCTTCATCAAACAAAGGTATGCCAAGCCTATAGCTAAGGAATGCCCTAAACTGTTTAGGACCAACTGATTAGTTAATCCCAGATATTGGGACAACCTTGAGATAGTCCTGGGTATGGCCCATTTTGTTGCTCTGCCATAAGGCAATGTCTCGCTCAGTCATCTAGAATCTGCTTGTTATGTCCTTCTTGATTTCATCAAAGTATATGGCTGCTAGGGCTTGCATTGGGCGTGGGGAAGCGGCTTTGATGTTAAAACAAGGGGTGGACAAGTCACAAAGCTAAAGGAAGCTGGACTGGGCTTGTTGGAAGCTATGGTGCTGAACCGCAGAGTGGTGGGCTTTGGGAATGGAGTTTTATACCTGTTGAGTCTGTATGCATGATGCCAGGAAGCAGTAGTGGCTGGTGTCTCCCATGGTGTAGTCCCCTAGGCCTTCATCCTTCATAGGCAATATAGTTATACGCTTGAAGAGGACCAAAGCCTTCTATATCCCCTGTTATGATATGCCTAAGGAACTGCAGAAGATGTTATTCATAGTGCGCAGTTGGGGTTTGGATGGCTAGTGGATTGCTGGTCCTGAGTGTGAAGTACAGTCTTTAAATACCAACACAGCTTCTCAGAAGAAGGAGCTCACTTTGCGGATCCTGCAATGCCTTTAATGACTCCATTAAGTGTATTGTTTTCTCCATTCTGCTTTGTACCAATGCACTGAAAAACTCCAGGTACAGGCTGACAGGCCCCCCTAACAACTTCACTCCCATGTCAGGTCTGCTAATACCATCTGGGAAGGTACCATCCACCAGGCTCCTTGGGTCTGTATAGGGTCAGAACAGTTCAGTCTTAGTGATGTTGAGGATTAACCCCCTCATACTGCCTTCTTGATGGATGATGGTCAAAGCTCTGGCTACCTCAAGTGTGTACCCTGCTATTGTACCATCATCCAAGTACCAAGCATACAGGTCCAATATGCACTCTGTGCAATCTTGGTGATGAATGGATGTAAAGTTAGTGCAAAAAGTAGGGGACCAAGAGGGTCACCTTGCTGGGCACCTTGTGCAGACAGCAGAATGTGTTCATTGTAGTATAGCTTAGCCGTCTTGGCATAGCAGAACTCCACCCACATGGATATGCTAGGGCATTTTCTTCTGACTTTTTGGAGCATATCAGACATATCAACCAAATTAAAAGCATTACTGAAGTCTATTAAAATCATGCTCTTAGTATATAGGGTAACTTTCACCTCCAGAAGTCTGTTGGCTGAGTGTAGTATATCCTCTCCACCACACTGGACCCCTACACCAAATGGTAGTCACCAAGGTAAGATGCCAGATCCTTGGTTACTGGAGCAGCTACCACTTTAGAGCATAATCTTCTCCAGATGGTGCCAAATGCAATAGGCCTCACCCCCTGGTTTAAGTGAAGGTGTCAGAGGGCACTAGCCACAAATTACCCCAGCACAGAAGGGCAGGCCCCTACAATCCAGAGATTGATCACTCATGTAAGAGAGTTAAGTAGCTCATATGCAAAAGCTGAAGCTGGACCACTCAGTGCATCAAGGAGATGCTGAGCTCTGAGGCCATCCCTACCACAGGAAGTACCCTTAGGGAAGCCTTTTAGAGCCCTCAGGACTGCATCCTTGTGCAAACATAAAACTTCTGTTTTGATGGGTCCAGATGGAATGAAAGGTAGGGGAGCAGGTGGATGTTTCAAACTCAGATCCATGAAGGTTGCTGTGGAGTTGGGAGCAATCCCATTAGAAGAAAGAACTTTGGTGGCAGCAGTATACTGACCAAAGCTCAATTTCTTCTTGCAGGCCATGAGGTTGGAGCCACTATTCCTCTTCTTACTAGACCTAGCCCTTTGGAGTCTGGCTTGTTCAAGGGAGGTGTGCACCATGTTAGAGCACCCCACCTCATACCACTGCTCCAAGGTATTGTTGATGCTGGCAGCCTGCAACCTTTTTCTTGTTCTTGATCTCTCTTCCATAGAGAATCTAGGAATATACAAGTTCAAGGTACAGAGTGGCAGCAACATAAGGTGAATCCATGCAGCTGGATCATAGGGGATGGCTATGACTTTATCCAAGGTGGCTTTGAGAGCCCTGGAGAAGTTGAGTCTGCTTTGTGGTGGGATACTTGCCACAGTGGGTAAGTTGTTATGAAATGCCAAGTTGAGCAGGTCCATGGGTTGCCATCACTTGCTCCTGGGTCACCAGGTGTTTTTGGCTCAGAGAAGGATGGCTGGGGTTTGGCCACACCATGAACCAGGAAATCTGCAATTGAGCCATTGTAAGGCTTAGGTATGAACTCATCATGTTAACGACAGGGTCTTCTCCAGGAGTAAATGTGCATGCACTGAGTGCACAACCACATTTGCAAATCAGAGAGAACAAGTTCCCATGCTCTAAACACTGATGGCTCACCACTGACCCTTTCTGTACAGATGTCTCTGGCCTCCACAATTGGCAGGTGCTTGTCCTGGAGATGTCAATAAAAGCCTGTTCTACTCAGGCCCTTACCACCAACTCCATTGGAGCACCCATCATAGTCCCTGAAGGGGGATTGGAATAACCCATCATGGAAAGTGCCACAATCATCAATGTATGATTACCCCAGAACCTCATTTGAAGATTTTTTCTTTGACATAGCAGGAGGAGAATACCTAATGTTGACTAAGGGGTGATGATGAATGTGATGAAGCTGTGGAAATGCCTCTGAAGTGACTAATTTATACAATCTAGAATTGTGACCTAAGGGTTTGTCTGATGATGCCCTAGAAATCAAATCCACTAAAAAGGTTCGTATATACAAGAGTTACCCCTAATCGAAAAGGCTTATAAGAAAAAGAGAGGGGTGGAAATGTGTTCTTCATACCTGGATCGCAAGAAAATCTGGCCTCGAACCCGCTTGCAACGAAGCTCTCCACCATTTCCATCTTCTCCCCGAGCTTCACACGGAGCTTCTCTCTCTTCCAACATCTTATTATGATTATTATTATTATGGAAAGGACTTTCATTAAAGGGAAAAAAATATTCTTTTTTTGTAAATTAATTCCTTGGTGGATTCCACCACTCTTACACCCCTCTTACACCACCACCTTATCATCTCCCCTTCCACCTCTCCACATCTTTCACTTCTTGGTAACCCCCACATTTAGTGTAATAACTTAGGTTTAATACCTTAGTTATGAGAATGCATTCCATTACTTCCTAATGTTAATGCTATCTTTATCATCCTCTCTTGTATTAGCCTATAAATTGAGGCTCATTCCTTTGTAATGGATACTAATATCTAGTAATGAGAAATTCTCTCTTCTTCTCTCTATATTTCTTTTGTGCAATAGTTCATCTTTTGATTTAGTTTATAACACTTTTTTTATTTACAAAATATTGGTAGGGAGTCTAACCACAAGCTGAACCCCTACCCTATAATAATAATATTACTATTATTATTGTTATTATTATTATTATTGAACGAATAAAAAACAGTCTCATATAGTATAGAACACACAAGGACGTATCTGCTTAATTAGTTCATTTATAACGTGAAAACAATTAACGACCCTGTAGCACGAATTTTAGAGGGAGCTTTTGAAGCCAAGACAATCAAGTTCATGTATACACCAAACACATGTTCATTGACCAGATTCACTTAAGACTAAAATGAGTCAACTAAGAACGGAGATTTGCTAGACACATAAATTAAGATATGTAGCAGTATGAATGATTTATCATTTCTTGGATGCAAGAATAATTAACTTTCAAAGTACTAGTATGTTAATATGCTTTGGAGTCAATACTCATGATATGATATGATGTGAAATTAAATAAGTAGCAATTTTACACCTTCAGCATGTAGACGGACTAAGAAAATATTTTGCTTATTTATTTTCTCATGTTAACATGAATTCATGGCAACTGGCAAGTACAGACTCTCTCAAATATTAACAAGGGTTATGTTTGTACCTGTTTCGCGATTACGCAGCAATATTTGTCATTTGACTATGTGAAAACCAACAAAAATGCTTCCGCAAACCGTATCTAGCAACACCGCCGTTTCGAACTTGTTCAACATCTAAATGAATTCTCTCTCTAGAATGCAACTCTGCCCAAAAATTTTCCTCCCCCTCATCAATGAATTAGCTAATTATTTATAACTTTTTCCCATCAATTCTAACCCTTGGATCAAATATCTTAGAGTTTCTCCAATAATAAATGTGAATGTTTTATATGTTGCATCCCATACAAGATATTCTCTAGAATTATAATCTATATATAGTTACAAAGTACCTCAATACAAGAGTAGAAAATAAACATCTCTAATCCATAAGTTCTTAAATTTTTATATATATATGTATATTATTTAATGATTAATTAAAATAATTTCAAAAAAAAAATTTGAATTTATTTTAGTAAAAATATAATGAGTTGGAGGAGGAGACATCTTCTGGGTGAATGTCTGGAACTTGACAATCACATAGAGGTGTCTAATTAAATCTAGGACACATTATCCACATGTTGATCGAAGAGGTTAGGGTTGGAGAAAAAATTTAAAAAAATAAAAGTATTTTCTACGTGAATTTTGACTTTTCCTCTTGCACATATTTCATTGAAGAAATTTTTAGATCAAACGGTTTAGCTTAAAAACTTAAATATTATTATCCATTTTCAAAAATATTAATCTCACATTCTTAAAACTATCCAATATTATTACCGAATTCCTAAAGATTTCATTTAAAACAAGGATTTTGGGTAGGTGGGAAAAACTTGGGAACAAAGTAGCCTTAGTGTCAAAATTATGTCAACACTTTCTATGGGTGGACGGCTTACTTAGGGGGCTAGCAATGGACGCACATTTTCTATGGGTGGACAGCTAACTTATGGACATCTTGAATGGACGCACAGAAGTTAGTGGACTTAATTTAGTGGTCATATAAGTGCAGCAAACTCTTTGGATTCGGTGGACACCACCTTGGTCCAAAATTGGGCTTGCTATGGATTCATTTTGGTCCCAAATAACTAGGTAGTTACATGACTAAATTTGAGTTGTAAGTTGCTAGACTCTGTTCGCGAAACATTTTTATAGGGTCATATATTTGTATAAAATTGGGATGTCTATAATTGCCTCTCTTTGCTAGAGGTTGTGTACAACCGAATAGCAAAGCCGTACACCTAATTTGGAACAAAATTGGCGTAAACAAACCTTGTTAGATTCTACCATTGAATTGTCCAAGATGACACTATTAAATTCACCCAGAACATCTCCAAGTATTTTGATTTTGCACAAGTACACATCCTTGTTATAGAAATCACGACGAAACGGTATTTATGCCATAATTGTTGCGAAAATAGGCGACACTTTATTTTGTTACATTGATTTTCCTAACAATATGCTATGTCATATGTCTCAAATGCATTGTCTGAATCTCCTCAATCTTTACGACTTCACTTGAAATCTTTTCATCATTTTGGGTTCTTAATCCTCTTATAACTTGGATAACTGAAATGCCTTAGCTATCTTCATGACTGTCAGTAACCTTCACTTTCCCTTTGAGCTTCACATCAAAGATCTGGAAATCCTGTAATTGGTGACCTTGTAAAAGAGCTAATTAGTAGCGCATGTTCCTAATATATGAAATACTAAGTACTATTTTTTTTTTAACAAAACAAATCCTAAAAAATAAATTTAAAAAACAAAAGATGAAAAAAAAAATACTCAACTATATACAAACATTTAGGAATCCCGACATACCACGTGCCTGATAAGTGCCATCAAAAATATTACCGTCCACGTCAAATTTTTCAATTTATCAATTTTCCAAGCTATAATTGGCTTCATCAGTTAGCTTCAAACTGTATGGTCTTCTCAGTCCAAGGATGATGGTTCGATTCTTCAATTCTTTAGGTGACGTTTTTCTTCCTCAAGCTCCTTTAAATGCTACTCAATTTTTCCAAGTGACTGTTTCAACTACCAATTTATTATTAATATTATTTTATTATTATTTTTTTAAACTAAGGGCCTAGCATGGTGACGATTCTGCCCTTAGTTAGTTTTTCTTTTTTTTCATTTTTTTTTTTCATATGAGATTTACTGCTCATCTCCTAAAATGGGAACATTTGTTAGTCGCAACAACTCAGAGAGGATTTTATGGGTAATGATGTGAGGTGAATGAAAAGAGGATTTTATGGGTAAGGACAATAGGTGGATGAAAAAGATGAAGGGTGATGGATGGACAAGACGGATAAAATGGAAACATCAAACTTGAAACTGTAAAATTTTATCTTCTTCAGAAACTCTCTCATGATTATTTTGTTTGAACAAAACATTTATTTAGTTATCTTCGAGGGCAACGTTGTCCCTGGCTTATTTCTCCTGAATTTGAGGTTGAACTTCAACAAGAAACAATAATCCTATTTTTTTTATGCTAAGGGCCTAGCATAGTGACGACTATGCCCCTAAGTTTTTTGTTTTAAAATTATTTTTTGAAACTAAGATCCTAGCATAATGACGACTCTGCTCCTAGTTGTTTTTTATATTATTTTGAGAGAGAAGATATTATTTGGAAAAAACGTCAAGGCTTTGGATGGGGTAACATGGTAGAAAATGGTTATGAACGGATGGTATGTGAGACTACGGTGATGTGGTAGAAAATGGTTATGGATGGGTAGTAGTTGAGCACCTCTCTATGTGAGTCATCATAAATGTTTGTTGCCCCTGGTTTAAGAGTCGAGATGCATACCTCAATTGTAGTTTTTCTTGGGTCGAGTAACACTTGATGAGCCTGGATCATGTTGACTTCCCATATCAAATGGTTGAACGATTCCTTTGGACGCAGTTGTAGTCCCACCATTCTTCTTTCCTTTCTGGTCTACCTGGTTGGATAACCTTGTCATTCTGCCTGAATCTACTGCATTCTTTATTTGTTAGCCTTCCTTCCATAGAGAGAGTAATGTTGCATGGTATGACAAACTCAACTAGTTATAGTATTTATAATTTAAGCAGTTCATCACAATATCCACCATCTTCTCCTCCGTCAGTTTCTCATCGAGCTCTAAAGCTTTGTTATTCCAACGTGGAAAGAATTTAGTAAGGTTTCATTTGGACCTTGTTTGATTTCCTCCAGATGCTTACGAGTGAACTTTCCACATGGCAGGATATGGTCAATATGTTTGTAAGTCGGTTCACACAGGTCACTGACATTCAGTTCACTCGGGTCTGTCTTCATCAACCATTTTAAGGCTATTCCGGTCAAACTTCTCTGGAACAACTGCAATAACAAGCCATTATTAATTCTCAATGGCCTTAAGTAGCCGACATACATACGAACATGGGTTTTTGGGCATCCAGTTCCATCATATCTATCCATATTCGGATATTTAAAGTCTGAAGGTAAATGAATCTCAGGATAAGGATATAGCCCGTGTATATCTACTGTACCCTTACCCATTCTCTGCAGGGTCCTTTCAACCTCTTTGGTCATGTGGGATAACTGCTTTTCTCGCACCGTGGTTTCTCCTGCTTCTCCAAAATTGTCCTCTTTAACCTCCTCCTCCTCGTCATCATCATCATCATCATCATTAGGGTTACCTTTGTTATTTTCCCCATTCTAGACACCTTATGTTTTCCCAGGGCCTTTGTAATAGTCTCCAGAGTCAATTTCTTGGTCTCGGCTTTCAACTTAGTGAAATTTTTATCCAACATCTTATGAAATTGTCCCAGCAAACCTGTAACTGTGGCAGTGTCGCCAGTCATTTCGGTATCTTTGGTCATTTTCTTTGTGCAAAATTTTTCTTGTTCCTGTATAAATCATGTTTTCACAAGGCACCAAAAATATACAGTTAATACAGGAATGCTTATGCCTCAGATTTCATGCAAAAATGAATGCAGTTTACAATCAACCTAAAAGGAAATTTATATGTTTCGTACATGCATGGGGTTCCACTAGTTCTTGGGTAGGCTTAGATTACCTTAGAAAAATATACCTCGGACGTAGTCAGACTAGTTTTGTTTGATATTAAGCTAAGGCTTGTGGTGGTTCACCTGGTAACTCCCATAAGGTCATCGACACGGGTTCATCTTATTAGCCACTAGTTTAGCTAAAAATCAGACATCTGACGATGCGAGATGAAAATGCAAAAATGTATCGGTACGTGCACGTGTGTGAAAATACCGAGTTGTGTCCAATTAACTAAAACCCTAAAATCCCGATTATGTTTCAAGTTAGATTCTCAAGTCCCCAGTGAAGTCGCCACTGTAGATACTGTCAAAATCCACGGGACGAGACCCAATAGATTTGTTAAGTTTCTAAAAGTGGTTATACACTTGGAATAATTATTTTATGAAGTCGCCACCCAACAAGGAAAGTTGGGACCCAAAAGAAGCACTAGTCTAGTTTCAGATAAATGAGTCTGGGAACCAAGATACAGACTAGGAAGGTATGAGACACCTAGCATATCCGATTCGTAGATTGGCCTCGACTTTATATTCAAAATATTATGATTTTAATTTACAACAAGTATGTAACAGAAATAAAATTAATAAAATATTCATTATTTAAATTATAAGCCAATAATAAAACCCATTAATTCCTATAAAAGAAAAACAAACTTTAATCAAAATCCCAAAACATCATTATCACTATTATTATTAAGGAAAAATCATTATTATTACAAAATACATTATTAAGATGGCGATGAGAACAAAGATAACAATCCTACAAATCAATATTATTATTATAATTATTATTATCATGCAAAATTAATTTCAAGGCGGAAAATCATAGACCAATGTACTATGGTTATCACCAATCAACGTAGCATTATTATTATTATTATTATTATTATTATTATTATTATTATTATTAT
>JAJJMC010029678.1:0-11870 GCA_023531435.1 Papaver californicum | reverse complement strand
TGAACCTATTTTCCTTCACTTTTGTTTATTAATCTTCAATACACATTCTTAGAGATGCGATAAGGCTTATATTGGTTGTTAAGTTCAATTATTTGTGTTTGTTATCATGTTCTTGCTTTGATTTGCTCAATAAGGTTCCTTTTTGTCATTTTGAACAAAAAATTTATAAATTTGAACCAATTTTATTCACTTTTGTTTATTAATCTTCAGTATACATTCTTAGAGATTTGTAAGGCTTATATTGGTTGTTAAGTTCAATTATTTGTGGTGGTTATCATGTTCTTGCTTCGGTTTATGATAATTGCATAATTTATACATTTTAAGTATCATTTCCTTATACTTATTTGCTAGATTTTGTGTGAATTACCGTGTGTTAGTATTACTTTTCTAGTTTTTGAGTTTTATTAGGTTACATCTCTGAAACAAGTGAAATTAGCTTTACAAGAGAAGAATTGCCAAAGACCCAGAGGGACTCAGTCTATTCCAGGATTACGAATCCAACGGCGAAAGAACGAAGGCATTTCGACTTCGTATGAGAAAGTTATGAGCCAAACAAGAATAAAGGGCAAAATGGTCATTTCAAAGTGACTGGATATTTACACCCAGTCGTAGGTTAAGGGGTAGCACCGAGCTATTTACTCAAGGCTGCCAAGATTTAAATTATGCTTAAGGCGCCACCTCCTTTCTCTTCTTCAAACAGCGATTAGAGAGGGATTGATGATCATGATCATGATGATCATGATATGATCATAGCACTAATGTGAGAATTAAGTTTAGAATAGAAAGAGGGTGTTTCATTGTTGATCGATTGGTTGCTAGGGACTGGTGGAAAGTAATCTTGGTGACTGACTTGAGTTTGAGATTAGAGAACAAAACAGTGATGCTTCTGTGTCTGTTCAAGTGATGATATTAATGGCTGTTCGGTGATGAATGGGTTATGTAACCAACAATGCGTCAATAATTTGAATGTGATAGTGTTGTTACTCGAGTTGGAAGTCTTTGGGAAGTGATGGTTTGATTGTGGTGTTTACTTCTAGTAATGGTGAGTGATGGTTGAGCTCTTGATTGTGATTGATGACTGTTGACAGTGAGAAGCTTAAGTTCACGTCAGTCAATGGTTCACAACAGTGGTGATAGAGCTCGAACACACAAGTATGAAGTGACGCTGTGATAGTATTGATTCACTATTGCAGTTGTAAAGAGCTTGGCTGTGATGATGTGACGCTGTGTTGCTCGCTGTTGTAGGGAGAACTCGAACTATGGTGACTCAGGGCAGACAAAGGTCGAGAGAGAAGCCGGTGGTTTGAGGATGTTCATGGTGATCATAGTTGTAAGAATAGTCAAGAATAGAAAGATGGGATGGTGTTATGGGTCAGGATGTTAGACATTGCTGGAGGCTGTTGAGTTCGAGTCTGTGGGAGTCAGTTTGAGAACACAGTTGGCAATCGTTGATTAAGGTGAAGTGTTGGTTCTGTATGGCAAGACAAACTTGAGCAACAATCCAGTAAATCGATGGAGGAGCTCGAGTCCAAGTTTTAGAAGTTGGGTTGAAGAAGGAAAGCTTAACCGTGTTGTACACGGAAAGAATAGTTTGGTCGGTGAGATTTCTCTAGAGTTTCACACGGAAAATGAGCTGCTTGTTGGCTATATATACCCATGTGCAGCTGAAGAGAAAAGATATATCCCCTCACATACAGAGAAGATACTTACACATAGAATACTCTCACGTAAATATAGATCCGGAGACAGACACATCCAGAGAACAGACTTCCCGGACGGATAAAAGTGATTTTCTGAAGACCGGAGGAACTCCGAAAAAGGTTTATTTTATTTTCTTAATTAATTTTTATGGCTTTTGAGAAAGCCATGTTGGGCTAATTCTCTTGTTAGGGCGAAAGGATGAACTTGTAGAGATGGCTTTATTTGTGTTTCGAAACTAGGGTTTACAACTGTATGAACTAAATATTATTAATTGGTCTCTCTCTCAACGTTTTACCATCTCGATGATTTTTCATGTTCTATGCCACGTATAGTTCATTGTTTGATTAGTAGAAGGACTCGTTGAAACCTCGTATGAAATCGTTTTATGAATAATCTTTGACTTTTTATGCCCCGTATACTTAGTACTTTCGAGATTCTACTTTAGGTTGAGAACAAACAATTCTTATTGAAATCGCGACCCTATATAACGAACGCAATTAAACCCTAATCTACGGATTCCCGGAACCTTAACGTTTTCCTCTTATTATTGTTTTCCAACTTTGTTAAATAGTTTTAATTCACTAGTTAATTTAATTCTTTATAAAAAAACCTAAAAAAAAAATATTTTAATCCAAACTCCTCCTCGGAACGAACTGTATTTGCTCTTGTCTACATCTTTCGACACTGTGCGCTTGCGGTAAAACAAAGTCGGTTTTCCGACGCATCAATTTTTTGGCGCCGCTGCCGGGGAGTTGTTTTTCAATTAGATTTTTTTTTTTTTAGATTTTTATTGTTTTGTTCGATTTTACGCTTTTTGGTATTTATCTTCTGCTGCAGGTTTTGGGAATGGAAACGAAAAGAAATTGAACCAAAGATTTTGGTAATTAAAAGACTTGGAGTAAAGTTAAAGCTGAACGAACGTAGAAGAAGACAAATAGTTAATTTTTACATTTTGCGATTTTTTATTAGTTAATATAATTTAGAAAACTGTATTAGGAAATTTTTGATTATTTTTGTAATTTTCTTTTAGTTTTGGACATTACGGACATTATTATTATTTTTAAACCCTACGGAAGGGTAGTATTAAATATAAACTGCACAGGGAAGGACGACAATTACGATATTGTCTCGGCCCCTTGGGTTCGTACACTGACACAGGAGTCAGTGGCCTGAGTCAACTTCAACGGTTCATCCCCCGTCTGCTACGGGAGGTAAGATTCGATCAACCCACGAATCCCTTGCAAGTGGGTTTACTGTATTCCTTCATGTGCATATATGTTGAGGACCTGAATACGGATTTACTTTTCTATTAAAGGGAAAGAACTGGCCATAAGATAAGGACTCGGATTTCATCACCGTTTCCTTCTTTCCCGCTTTAGGAACACGTTACCAAACGCGAACCTAAAACCTTAAAATTTTGACTAGAGAGAGACTGATAGGGTAACGAGCTTAAAGGAAACTCGTTCAAAAGGACTGTATTTGTTACTTTGTTATCCTAACTCGAAGTTCAGGAAGACTATTTTAAGTTGATTAGAGCCGCCTTGTAACCCAGGGAAAAGTTGCCAAAGAGACAGGGTTATCAAATCTCCTTAGACCCTTATCCTGTTTCTTCTTCGACTTAATCTAATTCGGATCGTTCTAAGAGGTTTGCTAGAACTGTAACTAGTTGCCTTTCGAAAGAATAGAAGCTGGTCTAAAAACAATCTAAATAGAGCCATCATGCTTTTTGTTTGCTAGATTCAATAGGTGATTTGGTTGAGTCAGCCTTATTTGTGATTGTTCAAAAATTTCCTTCCAATTAGGATTTATTTTTATTTTTTTTGGTTTTAGTATATGCCCAACACACAGGTAGGTTGGGATAGAGATCAGGATAATCGTCTCGTTAGAAATAATCCATTATTCATGGATAGAACCGATAATGAGGGGGTGGACCCTCCAGTTAAAACTTTGAGAGACTACATGTACCCTACTAGAGTCTCTCAACCGTCATGCATTGTCTTGCCAACCACAAAAGCCCACTATGAAATTAAGATTAATACCATCCAGGCTTTGCCAAACTTCTATGACAGAGAAAATGAACACCCTTACTCCCACATTAGAGACTTTGAGGAACTGTGTGGTACTTTGAAGATTAAAGACTTGACCGATGAATATTTGAAATTGAGATTGTTTCCCTTCTCTTTAAAAGATAAGGCGAAATCGTGGTTTGATGCCTTACCATCTTCATCCATCCATACTTGGGATGCGATGACTAAGTTATTTGTGCATAAATTTTTTCCTAGGTATAGAATCACAGCCTTACGTCAAAGTCTTAATAATTTCTCGCAGCAAGATGGAGAATCTCTCCAGGATTATTTAGAAAGGTTCCATGAACTTCTGATGCAATGTCCACACCATGGATTCGATACCTTGAAACTCACTACGATTCTCTACGAAGGGTTAGATCACAAAACAATGACCATGGTAGAATCACTATGTGATGGTAATTTCGCTGATAAAACCCCTGAGGAGGGTTATAAGTTTTTTCATGAAGTATCTGATAAAACCCAGGATTGGGGGGGCTAAGGAATCCATAAGGTCAATGGCTAGTAGAAAAGGGGTGCATAGAGTTGATATCGAATTCGACTCTGAAGCTAAAATAGCTTCTTTGACAAGAAGACTAGAATCATTAGAACTTAGTACTAAATCTAGACCTTTTGTTGAGTCTGTGGACCAAATCACTCATGACTATGGTGGAGAACAAGTCCATGCTCTCTACCAAGACGATCGTCGTAGATTTGACCCGTATTCCAATACGTACAACCCGGGGTGGGCAAGACACCCTAACTTTTCCTGGTCTAGAGATCAGTATGAAGGTCAACCTATTAATACTAGTGGTTATACGCAGAAATCATCCGGTCCTACTGATTCATATAACCAAAGAGTACCTAGTATGGAAGAAAGTCTTAAGATGTATATGCAGGCCACCCAAAAAAAACTAGAGAATATGGACAAGAACACTGCAAGGTCCATAGCAACCTTAGAAAGACAAATAGGTCAGCTTGCTAGACAAATAAGTGAGAGAGACAAGGGACAGTTCCCAAGTCAAACACAGCCTAACCCAAAGGGGTCTTATGAGGTAAGCACACCTGGTGCTAATGCCTCAGATCATGTCCAGGCCGTCACTACCTTGAGAAGCGGTCGGGTCATCGATAACCATCTTAGTGATCCTAAGGAGAAGGAGACAGATAGGAACCCACCTACTATTACGCAGGAAATACCCTTAACACAAAAAGAAACCAATGAAACTGAAAGAGGTGAATCTGAAAACACTTATGTTCCTCGCGCTCCATTTCCCCAAAGGTTAGTATCCTAGAAGAAAGGAACCAGCCCTAATGATATCTTAGAAGTGTTCAAACAAGTTAAAATCAATATTCTCCTCTTAGATGCCATTAAGCAGATTCCTATGTATGCTAAGTTCTTAAAAGATATGTGTACTGTGAAACGAAAATTAAATGTTCACAAAAGAGCTTTTCTTGCTGAACAAGTGAGCTCTATCATTACTCAGAAAACACCACCCAAATACAAAGACCCTGGTTGTCCTACTATTGCTTGCACTATAGGACAACACAAGATTGAACATGCTTTGTTAGATCTAGGGGCCAGTGTGAATCTCTTGCCATATTCTGTGTATGAGCAATTAGGACTTGGTGACTTGAAGCCCACTAGTGTTACACTCCAATTAGCTGATAGGTCCATAAAAATTCCTAGAGGAGTAGTAGAAGATGTTCTTGTACAAGTTGATAGTTTTGTTTATCCTGTGGACTTCGTAATTCTTGATACCCAACCTGTGACAGACCCTAGTGTTCACATTCCTATCATTTTAGGACGACCGTTCTTAGCAACTTCTAATGCAATCATAAATTGTAGGAATGGTATTATGGAACTTACTTTTGGTAGCTGGAAAATGGAGGTGAATATTTTTCATGTCGCACGTTCTCCTCCTGATCTTGACAACCATGAAACTGTTTGCATAATTGATGAAATAGTCCATGATACTTATTTGCAGAACCATATAGATGATCCATTAGAGAAATTCCTAGCCCATTGTAGATTTGATATGGACGATGGTAGTGTTATTAATAAGGTGAAAACTTTGTTAGATTATGCATCACCTGATCATAACTTAGAAGAAGCAATTGATTATTTTCAAGAGTATGACGATCTAGAAATTAGGGAAATTGTGACTAGTCTATCTAGAGACAACCAAAATTCTAAGTGTGGGGGTGATTATCAATCTCCCTGTACCTTACCTTTGACTCTTAAAAGGGTCCCTAACTTGGTACCTGACATATGCACCTCTACTATTTTGCAAGATCATCTTCAAACTATACTTCCTGAACCTAATGTCCAGAAAGAAATTCAGTTGTTAGAAACCCATCCTCTGGTCGATGTGGTTTACCTAGGCGATAATACCAAGATTGACTTTGTTTTCCCGCCAAAATGTTTTCTTCCATATGTGGGAACGTATGAATTCCAAATGTGTCAGTTATTAAGTTTTGAGACTAAGCCTAATTACTTTAAGAGAGTAAAATCGACACATTTGCTTAAGAATGACCATTTTCATAGTAATCAAATGTGTGAGTCAAATTATATTGACTTTGAGGATCCACAATTATTCAGGTTATTATTATGTGCTTCTAAGTTCTTAGTTGAGTTTCTCCAGACTCTACAACCTGACCCTGTTGATCCTGCCTATGAGGAAATCCAGCCCATGAAAATATTTTATCTAGATCCTTTTATAGAGCCTGAACCTGAACCACGACTAGAAGTAGTTGTCTTAAACAAAAAACTAGATAAGGGTGTGCTCGGTTTGTTCTTTTTCTTGGCTTGTTGCAGTTTTCTTTTACCGGTGATAGCACTATTTGATCCAGATGACCCACAGTTGTTCCGGCTATTGCTATATGATACTATCATTTGCTTCATGGGAGTCAACCCATCAGATTTGTTTCCTTCACCTTATCTTTTTAGTTTTTGATTGCTTGTTTTATGCTATTTTAAGATTTCCCATCTTGATTTTACATTGGATGAGTTAATTTACATTGAGGACAATGTAAAGTTTAAGTGTGGGGGAGTGTAAGCATATAGAGTTCCTAAGTATACACTTTTTAGGTAGAAAAATTTTAACTTTTTCGAAATTATTTGCATGAAAACCTCCAACTTTTAGATATTTTAGAGTCACTTAGTATACTTCTTGCTACGTTTACATACGGAGTTCTAACAGAAACAACTGAACTTAGAACTATTATAGAATTATATTCGGAGTGCTTAGTTGTTGAGAGGCTAGAGCTGAAAAAAATGGACTTAAACTGCCGATAGAGAATACATTATTAGAGTTGTTGATCATTCAATACCCATGAGTGAGGCACCAAACCTTAAATTGTCCGTTTAGAGTGTTTCATCTGCGCAAATTCCGGGTAGAATAATGAGCTACCTAACCTCGCACCAATTTCAGCACTACTTTTTGATCTCTTGAGTGCTATTTCTATCAATCATGAGGGTGCCATCAGAATTGCTAACTCTATCTTGTAGTCTTGTTTGCAATTGGCACCATTCTCTCGACAAAAACAGGTCCATAGAAACATATTATCAACAAGCAGAACATCAAAAATTTGAAGAAAATTTGAAAATAGTCAAGGTTTAAAAGCAACCCTTTAAGAAAGAGCAAATTTCATATTCAAGTAAAGTAACAATACAATTAACATGTTAAAGACTTATGTACAAACGCGGGAAAATCAAAAGATGTGAGTTAGTGAAGTTCAGAATCAAGTGGTAAAGTCTTTACCCCACGGTCGTAGTAATTTCATCATTTATTTTTCAGTTTATATTGTTAAAAAAAAAAAAAACGATTATCATTGCTTTATTGTAGATTTTCTTTTGTATTCATTCAATAAGGCCGTGGGGAAGAAGAAATCTTAGAGAAGTTTCTAATAACAAGAAATGGAGGAAATGAGTTATAAATTCAAGGTTCTACGAAGTTCAAGAGTTCATCATCTACAGTTGAAGACCGAAGACGTTTCTATTGGATGTTGTGAGAGTGGTGTTGATTGCCGATCGGATGAGAAGGTAAGTAAGCATTCCATCCTTGCATAGTGGTTGATTTCCTTTATTAGAGGTCACTAGAAAAATAAAAGGGGTTCTTTTTCGTCCCACTTTCTATGGGATAACATCTCCATATGATTCGGAAGGTTACCTTTCCTTCCTACCATTCAACGTGTGTAGGATTTCTATCTTCATTCCTGCCTACACAGATGTGTGAACCATAAAGTGCATCCTTTGAGTGTCAAATTCATAAAACCCTATTGGTGAGGCAGAAATATTCGGTCACTCTCGAACCTAGATCCTTTTACATGGTGGTTTTCTCCTAACTCAAGAGTTAAGCATGAGAATAATGTTCTTTATACTTCTAACTTCTTATTGTTATTTTTCAGAAACTTTATGTTTTCGTAGCTCTTTGGATGCAGGTGTTTTGGAATACTTAGAAGTTGGAGTAGGTTTTGTGGGTAAATCTCTTGTAAACCCTCACGAGACTTAGAAGTTTAAGTTGGAGTAGGTTTCGTCCACTAGGGACACCTAGGGGTTTAAAGGCTTGTTACACGTGCTAAGTGTAACCGTTTCCTCAACGAAAGAGAGTTGTATTTTAGATTAGTTTAGATTTGTAGTTTGCTCGAGGACTAGCAAAAGGAAAGTGTGGGAGAATTTGATAAGTGCATAATTTATACATTTTAAGTATCATTTCCTTATACTTATTTTCTAGATTTTGTGTGAATTACCGTGTGTTAGTATTACTTTTCTAGTTTTTGTGTTTCATTAGGTTACATCTCTGAAACAAGTGAAATGGAGCTTTACAAGAGAATAATTGCCAAAGACCCAGAGGGACTCAATCTATTCCAGGATTACGAATCCAACGGCGAAAGAACGAAGGCATTTCGACTTCGTATGAGAAAGTTATGAGCGAAACAAGAATAAAGGGAAAAATGGTCATTTCAAAGTGACCGGATATTTACACCCAGTCGTAGGTTAAGGGGTAGCCAGTATTACTTCAACTGTCAGTTTCGTGAGACTGACAATTGATTGGGTGTTGTGGTAGCACCGAGCTATTTACTTAAGGCTGTCAAGATTTAAATTATGTCTAAGGCGCCACCTCCTTTCTCTTCTTCAAACAGCGATCGGAGAGGGATTGATGATCATGATAATCATGATGATCATGATATGATCATAGCAGTAAAGTGATAATTAAGTTTAGAATAGAAAGGGGGTGTTTCATTGTTGATCGATTGGTTGCTAGGGACTGGTGGAAAGTAATCTTGGTGACTGACTTGAGTTTGAGATTAGAGAACAAAATAGTGATGCTTCTGTGTCTGTTCAAGTGATGATATTAATGGTTGTTCGGTGATGAATGCGTTATGTCAACAACAATGCGTCAATAATTTAAATATGATGGTGTTGTTACTCGAGTTGGAAGTCTTTGGGAAGTGATGGTTTGTTATGGTGTTTACTGGTAGTAATGGTGAGTGATGGTTGAGCTATTGATTGTGATTGATGACTGTTGAAAGTGAGAAGCTTAAGTTCACGTCAGTCAATGGTTCACAATAGTGGTGATAGAGCTCGAACACACCAGTATGAAGTGACGCTGTGATAGTATTGATTCGCTGTTGCAGTTGTAAAGAGCTTGGCTGTGATGATGTGATGCTGTGTTGCTCGCTGTTGTAGGGAGAACTCGAACTATGGTGACTCAGGGAAGACAAAGGTCGAGAGAGAAGTCGGTGGTTTGAGGATGTTCATGGTGATCATAGTTGTAAGAATAGTCAAGATTAGAAAGATGGGATGGTGTTATGGGTCAGGATGTTAGACATTGCTGGAGGCTGTTGAGTTCGAGTCTGTGGGAGTCAGATTGAGAACACAGTTGGCAATCGTTGATTGAGGTGAAGTGTTAGTTCTGTATGGCAAGACAAACTTGAGCGACAATCCAGTAAATCGAAGGAGGAGATCGAGTCCAAGTTTTAGAAGTTGGGTTGAAAAAGGAAGCTTAACCGTGTTGTACACGGAAAGAATAGTTTGGTCGGTGAGATTTCTCTAGAGTTTCACACGGAAAAGGAGCTGCTTGTTGGCTATATATATCCATGTGCAGCTGAAGAGAAAATATATATCCCCTCACATACAGAGAAGATACTTACACAGAGAATACTTTCACGTAAATATAGATCCGGAGACAGACACATCCAGAGAACAGACTTCACGGACGGATAGAAGTGATTTTCTGAAGACCGGAGGAACTCCGAAAAAGGTTTATTTTATTTTCTTAATTAATTTTTATGGCTTTTGAGAAAGCCATGTTGGGCTAATTCTCTTGTTAGGGCGAAAGGATGAACTTGTAGAGATGGCTTTATTTGTATTTCGAAACTAGGGTTACAACTATATGAACTAAATATTATTAATTTGTCTCTCTCTCAACGTTTTACCGTCTCGATGATTTTTCATGTTCTATGCCACGTATAGTTCATTGTTTGATGAGTAGAAGGACTCGTTGAAACCTCGTATGAAATCGTTTTATGAATAATCTTTGACTTTTTATGCCCCGTATACTTAGTACTTTCGAGATTCTACTTTAGGTTGAGAACAAACAATTCTTTTTGAAATCGCGACCCTATATAACGAACGCAATTAAACCCTAATCTACAACGGATTCCCAGAACCTTAACGTTTTCCTCTTATTATTGTTTTCCAACTTTATTAAATAGTTTTAATTCACTAGTTAATTTAATTCTTTATAAAAAAACCAAAAAAAAATATTTTAATCCAAACTCCTCGTGGGAACGAACTGTATTTGCTCTTGTCTACATCTTTCGACACTGTGCGCTTGCGGTAAAACAAAGTCGGTTTTCTGACGCATCAGTTTACTCAATCAGGTTCTCTTTTGTCATTCTGAACAAAAAAATATTAAATTTGAACTTATTTTCCTTCACTTTTGTTTATTAATCTTCAATATACATTTTTAGAGACTTGTTAAGCCTGTATTGGTTGTTCAGTTCAATTATTTTAATCGTTATCATATTTTTGCTTCGTTTTTCTCAGTAAGGTTCTCTTTTGTCATTTCAAACCAAAATATGTTAATTTTGAATCAATTTCCTTCTTTTTCATGTATTAATATTCAATATAAATTCTTAGAGATTCGACAACACTTATATTTGTTGGTAAGTTTAATTATATGTGATTGTTACCATGTTCTTGATTCGGTTTGCTTAATACGGTTCTCCTTTGTCATTTCAAACCAAAAATTCTTAATCTTGAACCTACTTTCCCTCATTTTTGTGTATTAATCTTCAATATACATTCTTAGAGACCTATTAAGCCTTGTATTGGTTGTTAAGTTCAATTATTTGTGGTGGTTATCATGTTCTTTCTTCGGTTTACTCAATAAGGTTCTCTTTTATCATTTTGAAATTTTATTTATAAAATTTGAACCTATTTTCCTTCACTTTTGTTTATTAATCTTCAATATACATTCTTAGAGATTCAATAAGGCTTATATTTTTTTTAAAGTTCAATTATTTGTGGTGGTTATTAAATATACATTCTTAGAGACTCGTTAAAGCTGATATTGGTTGTTAAGTTCAAATACTGGAGTATGTTATCGTTCTTGCTTCGGTTTGCTCAATAAGGCTCTCTTTTGTCATTTCGAACCAAAAATTGTTAAATTTGAGTCATTGTCCTTCATTTTTGTGTATCAATCTTCAGCATACATTCTTAGAGATTCGATAAGGCTTATATTGGTTGGTAAGTTTAATTATTTGTGATAGTTATCATGTTCTTGCTTCGGTTTGCTTAATAAGGTTCTCTTTTGTCAATTCTATCCAAAAATTGTTAAATTTGAACAATTTTCCTTCATTTTTGTGTACTAATCTTCAATATACACTCTTAGAGATTCGATATGGCTTATATTGGTTGATAAGTTTAATTATTTGTGATTGTTATCATATTCTTGCTTCGGTTTGCTTAGTAAGGTTCTCTTTTGTCATTTTAAACCACAATATGTAAAATTTGAACCAATTTCATTCACTTTTATGTATTAATCTTTAGTATACATTCTTAGAGATTCAGTAAGATTATATTGGTTGGTAAGTTTAATT
>JAJJMC010029673.1:0-12876 GCA_023531435.1 Papaver californicum | reverse complement strand
ATAAGGTTCTTCTTTCTCATTTTGAATAACCAAAATATGTTTAATTTAAATAATTGTCCTTTACTTTTGTGTATCTATATGTAACATCATTTTTAGAGGATTTTAAGGCTTGTATTGGTCGTTGATAGTGTTTATCATATTCTTGCTTCAATTCGCTCAATAATGAACTTTTTTTCATTTCGAACCAAAATATTATAAATTTGAACAAATTTCTTTCACTTTTATGTATTAATCTTATATATACATTCTTAAAGACTTGTTAAGACAAGTATTGGTTGTTAAGTTCATTTTTTTGTGGTGGTTATCATGTTCTTTCTTCTGTTTGCTCAATAAGGTTCACTTTTGTAATTTTAAATTAAAAAATGTTAAATTTAAACTATTTTCCTTCACTTTTGTGTATTAATCTTCAATATACATTCTTAGAGACTTGTTAAGCCTCTTATTGGTTGTTAAGTTCAATTATTTTTTGTGGTTATCATATTCTTGCTTCGGTTTGCTCAAGAAGATTCTCTTTCGTCATTTCAAACCAAAATATATTAAGTTTGAACCAATTGAATTCACTTTTGTGTATTAATCTTTGATAGACATTCTTAGATACTTGTTAAGCCTTGTATTGGTTGTTAAGTTCAATTATTTCTAGTGGTTATCATATTCTTGCTTCGGTTTGCTAAATTAGGTTCTTTTTTGACATTTCAAACCACAATATGTAAAATTTGAACCAATTTCATTCACCTTTATGTATTAATCTTTATTATACATTCTTAGAGATTTGGTAAGGCTTATATTGGTTGTTAAGTCCAATTATTTGAGGTTGTTATCATGTTGTTGCCTTTGTTTGTTCTATAAGGCTCTTCTTTGTTATTTTGAATAACCAAAATATGTTTCATTTAAATAATTGTCCTTCACTTTTGTGTATCTATATTAACATACATTCTTAATGGCCTTTTAAGGTTTGTATTGGTCGTTTGCAGTGTTTATCATATTCTTGCTTCAATTCGCTCAATAATGCACTTTTTTTCATTTTGAACCAAAATATTATAAATTTGAACAAATTTCTTTCACTTTTATGTATTAGTCTTCAATATACATTATTAGAGACTTGTTAAGCCTGGTATTGGTTGCTAAGTTCAATTATTTGTGGTGGTTATCATATTTTTGCTTTTCTTTGCTCAATAAGGTTCTGTTTTGTCATTTCAAACCACAGTATGTAAAATTTGGACCTATTTCAATCACTTATATATATTAATCTTTAGTATACATTCTTAGAGACTCAACAAGGCTTATATTGGTTGTTAAGTCCAATTATTTGTGGTTGTTATCATGTTCTTGCCTTTGTTTGTTCGATAAGGTTCTTCTTTCTCATTTTGAATAACTAAAATATGTTTAATTTGAATAATTGTCCATCACATATGTGTATCTATATGTAACTTACATTCTTAGAGGCTTTTTAAGGTTTGTATCGGTCGTTTATAGTGTTTATTATATTCTTGCTTCAATTCGCTTAATAATGCACTTTTTTTCATTTAGAACCAAAATATGATAAATTTGAAAAACTTTCTTTCACTTTTATGTATTAATCTTCAATATATATTATTAGAGACTTGTTAAGCCTAGTATTGGTTTTTAAGTTCATTTATTTGTTGTGGTTATCATGTTCTTTCTTCGATTTGCTCAATAAGGTTCTTTTTTGTAATTTTAAACAAAACAATGTTAAATTTGAACTATTTTCCTAAACTTTTGTGTGAGAATCTTCTATATACATTCTCATAGACTTGTTAGGCCTTGTATTGGTTGTTAAGTTCAATTATTTGTGGTGGTCATCATATTATATCTTCTATTTCCTCAAGAAGGTTCTCTTTTGCCATTTCAAACCCAAATATGTTAAGTTTGAACCAATTTCATTCACTTTTGTGTATTAATATTTAATATACATTCTTAGATACTTGTTAAGCCTTGTATTGGTTGTTAAGTTTAATTATTTCTAGTAGTTATCATATTCTTGCTTTGGTTAGCTCAATTAGGTTATCTTTTGTCATGTCGAGCTAAAAATTGTTAAATTTGAACCATTTTCCTTCATTTTTATGTATTAATGTTCAATATACATTCTTAGAGACTTGTAAGCCTTGTATTGGTTGTTAAGTTCAATTACTTATGGTGGTTATCATATTATTTCTTCGATTTGCTCAAGAAGGTTCTCTTTTGCCATTTCAAACCAAAATATGTTAAGTTTGAACCAATTTCTTTCACTTTTGTGTATTAATCTTTAATATACATTCTTAGATACTTGTTAAGCCTTGTATTGGTTGTTAAGTTCAATTATTTCTAGTAGTTATCATATTCTTGCTTTGGTTTGCTCAATTAGGTTCTCTTTTGTCATTTCGAGCTAAAAATTGTTAAATTTGAACCATTTTCCTTCATTTTTGTGTATTAATCTTCAATGTACATTCTTAGAGATTCAATAAGGCTTATATTGTTTGGTAAGTTTAAGTATTTATGATTGTTATCATGTTATTGCTTCGGTTTGCTAAATAAGGTTCTCTTTTATCATTTCAAACAACAATATATAAAATTTGAACCAATTTCATTCACTTTTATGTATTAATCTTTAGTAAACATTCTTAGAGATTCAATAAAGCTTATATTGGTTGTTAAGTCCAATTATTAGTGGTTCTTATCATGTTCTTGCCTTGGTTTTTTCTATAAGGCTCTTCTTTCACATTTTGAATAACTAAAATATGTTTAATTTGAACAATTGTCCTTCACTTTTTTGTATCTATATGTAACATCATTTTTAGAGGCTTTTAAGGCTTGTATTGGTCGTTTATATTGTTTATCATATTCTCGCTTCAATTCGCTCAACAATGAACTTTTTTTCATTTCGAACCAAAATATTATAAATTTGAACAAATTTCTTTCATTGTTATGTATTAATCTTCAATATACATTCTTAGAGACTTGTTAAGCCTAGTATTGGTTGTTAAGTTCATTTATTTGTGGTGGTTATCATGTTCTTTCTTCTGTTTGCTCAATAAGGTTCTCTTTTGTAATTTTAAATAAAAAAATATTAAATTTAAACTATTTTCCATCACTTTTGTGTATTAATCTTCAATATACATTCTTAGAGACTTGTTAATCCTTGTATTGGTTGTTAAGTTCAATTATTTTTTGTGGTTATCATATTCTTGCTTCGGTTTGCTCAAGAAGGTTCTCTTTCGTCATTTCAAACCAAAATATATTAAGTTTGAACCAATTGAATTCACTTTTGTGTAATAATCTTCAATATACATTCTTAGAGACTTGTTAAGCCTTGTATTGGTTGTTAAGTTCAATTATTTCTAGTTGTTATCATATGCTTGCTTCGGTTTGCTAAATTAGGTTCTCTTTTATCATTACAAACCACAATATGTAAAATTTGAACCAATTTCATTCACTTTTATGTATTAATCTTTAGTATACATTCTTGGAGATCCAGTAAGGCTTTAATTGGTTTTTAAGTCCAATTATTAGTGTTTTTTATCATGTTCTTGCCTTGGTTTGTTCTATAAGGCTCTTCTTTCTCATTTTGAATAACAAAAAATGTTTAATTCGAATAATTGTATTTAACTTTTGTGTATCTATATGTAACATACATTCTTAGAGGTTTTTTAAGGTTTCTATCGGTCGTTTATAGTGTTTATTATATTCTTGCTTCAATTTGCACAATAATGCACTTTTTTTCATTTCGAACCAAAATATGATAAAATTGAAAAATTTCTTTCCCTTTTATGTAATAATCTTCAATATACATTCTTAGAGACTTGTTAAGCCTAGTATTGGTTTTTAAGTTCATTTATTTGTTGTGGTTATCATGTTCTTTCTTCGGTTTGCTCAATAAGGTTCTCTTTTGTAATTTTAAACAAAAAAATGTTAAATTTGAACTATTTTCCTTTACTTTTGTGTATTAATCTTTAATATACATTCTCAGAGACTTGTTAAGCTTTGTATTGGTTGTTAAGTTCAATTATTTGTGGTGGTTATCATATTATTTCATCGATTTGCTCAAGAAGGTTCTCTTTTGCCATTTCAAACACAAATATGTTAAGTTTGAACCTATTTCATTCACTTTTGTGTATTAATCTTTAATATACATTCTTAGATACTTGTTAACCCTTGTATTGGTTGTTAAGTTCAATTATTTCTAGTGGTTATCATATTCTTGCTTTGGTTTGCTCAATTAGGTTCTCTTTTGTCATGTCGAGCTAAAAATTGTTAAATTTGAACAATTTTCCTTCATTTTTGTTTAATAATGTTCAAGATACATTCTTAGAGATTCAATAAGGCTTATATTGTTCGGTAAGTTTAATTATTTGTGATTGTTATCATGTTCTTGCTTCGGTTTGCTAAATAAGTTTCTCTTTTGTCATTTCAAACGACAGTATGTAAAATTTGAACCAATTTCATTCACTTTTATGTATTAATCTTTAGTAAACATTCTTAGAGATTCAGTAAGGCTTATATTGGTTGTTAAGTTTAATTATTAGTGGTTCTTATCATGTTCTTGCCTTGGTTTTTTCTATAAGGCTCTTCTTTCATATTTTGAATAACCAAAATATGTTTAATTTGAACAATTGTCCTTCACTTTTGTGTATCTATATGTATCATCATTTTTAGAGGCTTTTAAGGCTTGTATTCGTCGTTTATATTGTTTATCATATTCTCGCTTCAATTCGCTCAATAATGAACTTTTTTTCATTTCGAACCAAAATATTATAAATTTGAACAAATTTCTTTCACTGTTATGTATTAATCTTCAATATACATTCTTAGAGACTTGTTTAGACTAGTATTGGTTTTTAAGTTCATTTATTTATGGTGGTTATCATGTTCTTTCTTCTGTTTGCTCAATAAGGTTCTCTTTTGTTATTTCAAACCACAATATGTAAAATTTGGACCTATTTCATTCACTTTTATGTATTAATCTTTAGTATACATTCTTAGAGATTCAGTAAGGCGTATATTGGTTGTTAAGTTCAATTATTAGTGGTTGTTATCATGTTCTTGCCTTGGTTTTTTCTATAAGGCTTTTCTTTCACATTTTGAATAACCAAAATATGTTTAATTTGAACAATTGTCCTTCACTTTTGTGTATCTATATGTAACATCATTTTTAGAGGCTTTTAAGGCTTGTATTGGTCGTTTATAGTGTTTATCATATTCTCGCTTCAATTCGCTCAATAATGAACTTTTTTTCATTTCGAACCAAAATATTATAAATTTGAACAAATTTCTTTCGATGTTATGTATTAATCTTCAATATACATTCTTAGAGACTTGTTAAGCCTTGTATTGGTTGTTAAGTTCATTTATTTGTGGTGGTTACCATGTTCTTTCTTCTGTTTGCTCAATAAGGTTCTCTTTTGTAATTTTAAATAAAAAAAATGTTAAATTTAAACTATTTTCCTTCACTTTTGTGAATTAATCTTCAATATACATTCTTAGAGACTTGTTAAGCCTTGTATTGGTTGTTAAGTTCAATTATTTTTTGTGGTTATCATATTCTTGCTTTGGTTTTCTCAAGAAGGTTCTCTTTTGTAATTTTAAATAAAAAAGTGTTAAATTTAAACTATTTTCCTTCACTTTTGTGTATTAATCTTCAATATACATTCTTAGAGACTTGTTAAGCCTTGTATTGGTTGTTAAGTTCAATTATTTTTTGTGGTTATCATATTCTTGCTTCGGTTTGCTCAAGAAGGTTCTCTTTCGTTATTTCAAACCAAAATATATTAAGTTTGAACCAATTGAATTCACTTTTGTGTATTAATCTTTAATATACATTCTTAGATACTTATTAAGCCTTGTATTGGTTGTTAAGTTCATTTATTTGTGGTGGGTATCATGTTCTTTCTTCTGTTTGCTCAATAAGGTTCTCTTTTGTAATTTTAAATAAAAAAATGTTAAATTTAAACTATTTTCCTTCACTTTTGTGTATTAATCTTCAATATACATTCTTAGAGACTTGTTAAGCCTTTAATAGGTTTTTAAGTTCAATTATTTTTTGTGGTTATCATATTCTTGCTTCGGTTTGCTCAAGAGGGTTTTCTTTCGTCATTCCAAACCAAAATATATTAAGTTTGAACCAATTGAATTCACTTTTGTGTATTAATCTTTAATATAATTCTTAGATACTTGTTAAGCCTTGTATTGGTTGTTAAGTTCAATTATTTCTAGTCGTTATCATATTATTTCTTCAGTTTGCTAAATTAGGTTCTCTTTTGTCATTTCAAACCACTATATGTAAAATTTGAACCAATTTCATTCACTTTTATGTATTAATCTTTATTATACATTCTTAAAGATTCAGTAAGGCTTGTATTGGTTGTTAAGTCAAATTATTCGTGGTTGTTATCGTGTTCTTGCCTTGGTTTGTTTTATAAGGCTCTTCTTTCTCATTTTGAATAACCAAAATATGTTTAATTTGAATAATTGTCCTTCACTTTTGTGTATCTATATGTAATATACATTCTTATAGAATTATCAAGGCTTGTATTGATCGTTTATAGTGTTTATCATATTCTTTCTTCACAATAATGCATTTTTTTTCATTTCCAACCAAAATATTATAAATTTGAACAAATTTCTTTCACTTTTATGTATTAATCTTCAATATACATTATTAGAGACTTGTAAAGCCTAGTATTGGTTGTTAAGTTCAATTATTTGTGGTGGTTATCATATTTTTGCTTTGGTTTGCTCAATAAGGTTCTCTTTTGTCATTTCAAACCACAATATGTAAAATTTTAACATATTTCATTCACTTTTATGTATTAATCTTTATCATACATTCTTAGAGATTCAACAAGGCTTATATTGGTTGTTAAGTCCAATTATTTGTGGTTGTTATCATGTTTTTGCCTTTGTTTGTTCTATAAGGTTCTTCTTTCTAATTTTGAATAACTAAAATATGTTTAATTTGAATAATTATCCTTCACATTTGTGTATCTATATTAACATACATTCTTAGAAGTTTTTTAAGGTTTGTATCGGTCGTTTATAGTGTTTATTATATTCTTGCTTTAATTCGCTCAATAATGCACTTTTTTTCATTTCGAACCAAAATATGATAAATTTGAAAAAATTTCTTTCACTTTTATGTATTAATCTTCAATATACATTCTTAGAGACTTTTTAAGCCTAGTACTAGTTGTTAAGTTCATTTATTTGTGGTGGTTATCATGTTCTTTCTTCTGTTTGCTCAATAAGGCGCTCTTTTGTAATTTTAAATAAAAAATGTTAAGTTTAAACTATTTTCCTTCACTTTTGTGTATTATTCTTCAATATACATTCTTAGAGATTTATTAATCCTTGTATTGGTTGTTAAGTTCAATTATTTTTTGTGGTTATCATATTCTTGCTTCGGTTTGCTCAAGAACGTTCTCTTTCGTCATTTCAAACCAAAATATATTAAGTTTGAACCAATTGAATTACCTTTTGTGTATTAATCTTTAATATACATTCTTAGATACTTGTTAAACCTTGTATTGGTTGTTAAGTTCAATTATTTCTAGTGGTTATCATATTCTTGCTTCGGTTTGCTAAAATAGGTTCTCTTTTGTCATTTCGAGTAAAAAATTGTTAAATTTGAACCATTTTCCTTCGTTTTTGTGTATTAATCTTCAATATTCATTCTTAGAGATTCGATAAGGCTTATATTGGTTGGTAAGTTTAATTATTTGTGTTTTTCATCATGTTCTTGCTTCGGTTTGCTTAATAAGTTTCTCTTTTGTCATTTGAAACCACAAATGTAAAATTTGAACCAATTTCATTCACTTTTATGTATTAATCTTTAGTATACATTCTTAGAGATCCACTAAGGCTTATATTGGTTGTTAAGTCCAATTATTAGTGTTTATTATCATGTTCTTGCCTTTGTTTGTTCTATAAGGCTCTCCTTTCTCATTTTGAATAACTAAAATATGTTTAATTTGAACAATTGTACTTCACTTTTGTGTATCTATATGTAACATACATTCTTAGAAGCTTATTAAGGCTTGTATTGGTCGTTTATAGTGTTTATCATATTCTTGCTTCAATTCGCTCAATAATGCACAAAATATGATAAATTTGAACAAATTTCTTTCACTTTTATGTATTAATATCAATACATTCTTAGAGACTTGTTAAGCCTAGTATTGGTTGTTAAGTTCAATTATTTGTGGTGGTTGTCATACTTTTGCTTTGGTTTGTTCAATAAAGTTCTCTTTTGTCATTTCAAACCACAATATGTAAAATTTGGACCTATTTCATTCACTTTTATGTATTAATCTTTATTATACATTCTTAGAGATTCACTAAGGCTTATATTGGTTGTTAAGTCAAATTATTCGTGGTTGTTATCGTGTTCTTTCCTTGGTTTGTTTTATAAGGCTCTTCTTTCTCATTTTAAATAACCAAAATATGTTTAATTTGAATTAATCTCCTTCACTTTTGTGTATTTCTATGTAACATACATTCTTAGAGACTTTTTTTTTTTTGATAAGTCAAAAATTATATTAATGATGAAAAATATTTACAGCAAAGTTTACAAGAAAAGAGGCCAAAAACAACCCTAAAAACTCATAAACTATTTAAATCTAAAATAAGATACATTTGGATGTTCAACAGAAACAAGAAAATCAGGTCTTCCATCAAAATTCATCCCTTCACCATTAGAAAATAAGCATCCCCTATTAGCCATGGAGTCAGCTGCAAAGTTTGCTTCTCTAAAAGTATGTTCATAACGAATAGAAGTATAATGACTTCGGACAGCAAACCAACGTTGTCTAACAAACCAAGGTAATTTAGAACTCCTAAGTGCTTGAATAGCACTCTTAGAATCAGACCGAATCAAAACACAATCAATACTCCACTTCAAGGCCCATTCCAATCCAACAATAATACCATACAACTCAGCTAAAAAATTGGTAGTAATACCAAGCCCAATACAAAGAGCTCCCAAAACAGTACACTGAGAATTCCTTGCAACAACCCAGCACCGGCTATACCTGGGTTCCCACGAGAAGCTCCATCACAGCAAAGAAGCAATTCACCCGGATTTGGTGGTTTCCAAAAACATTCAATGGGGTTACAAAACTTCACCTTTCTATGAACCACTTTAAAGTAATCCATAACCCTCAAATCAGATGTACTATTATGCATATACCCACGTAACCTTATTGAATACTCATGAATTAGTTGAAAAGTTCTATTCCGCAATAAAGGCCAAGATGGTTTTTTCTTAGCAAAAACAATAGAGTTACGCATTCTCCACAATTCAGACCGAACCACCATAATTGCAATCAACCACAAATCTTTAATCATTCTACTTCTACCCTTAGCAATTTTGTAAGAATTCATAAGGGAAATATTAGGAGAAAGATCAAAAATACCTCCAATCCATTGCCAAACACTTCTAGCCAGACTACAATGCCAAAGGATATGCTCAAGACTCTCTTCATCATTATTGCACAAGTAGCACTTGTTAACAACTTCGTTCTTAAATCTACTCTTTATTTTGTCCATTGTTGCACACGCCCCACGTACTAACTTCCAATTCTGAGCTGCCAAGGATGGATGTATAGCCGGTCTCCATAAGAGTTTTGCTTCAGCAAAATCAGGTTGACGTGATCTAATCAAACCCTTTGCCGATGCAACAGAGAACTCTCCCGTCATAGTAGGCATCCAAATCCTCAAATCAGATCCTCCCAAAGGTTTTAGAAGTTTCAAAATATCAATACCTGCACTAATGAAAAGAGAATGGTAATTAGGAGAAACCACCCACTCATTATTCACTAAAAGATCTCCCACCTTCAAATCGATGAATTTTCTGACTGTATTAGGAATTCCCAAAGAATCAGCAATGCTAGCATTCCCATACCACACGTCAAAATATAAAGAAGTATTATTGCCATCCCCAATAAGAGTTTTCGTATGATTCTCCATATATTTATAAATCCATCTAATACCCGAAAGAATAGAAGATTTTACCTTATAATCAACAATAGAACCGTTAGCTTTAATAAACTTAGCTTTCAAGAATCTGGCATACACCTTGTTAGAATTCTGAATATTCCACCAAAGTTTCATTAGCATTGCCTTATTAGTAACCACCATACTTGAAATACCAAGACCACCTTCACTAACCGGACAACAGATTTTATGATAAGCCACAACAAAAGATCTACTAATAAGAGAGTCACCCGACCATAAAAAGTTTCTAACCGCTACTTCACATTGATATATAAACTTTTTAGGCCATTTGTAAACAGCCATATTATGAATAGAATAGCTAGCAATAACTGATTTAACAAGAACAATTCTATCTTGAAAAGATAATAACTTACCTCTCCACCCAGCTAATTGTTCTTTAATCTTCTCTACCACGTTAGCAATATGGTGATATCTAACTGTCCCAGGCATAATCTGAATACCAAGATAACGGTCTGGAAAAGAAGCAATGTTCATTCCTAGATAATCAGTAATAGTTCGCCTTCTATTCAAAGAACCTCCATCATAATAGACTTTACTCTTTTGCTTAGAAACCACCTGACCCGAAGCACGTTGATAAACCTCCAATAAATTCATTAAGTTCTGTATACTTTTCATGTTACCCTTACAAAAAATCATAATATCATCAGCAAAAAACAAATGAGTAGGAGAAACACCCTTTTTAGTTACCATATGTGTCATGAGACGCTCTCTAAAGAGCTTAGTAATGTTACGGCTTAAAATATCTTCCATCAACACAAAAATTAGAGGGGATAAAGGATCACCTTGGCGAAGACCTCTATCAATAGAAAAGAAACCTTCCGGACTTCCATTCACAAGCACAGAAATCTTAGCCGATTTTAGAATTGTTAAAAACCAATCACACCATTGTTCAGAAAAACCATATCTACGAAATACTTCAAGAATAAAAGACCAACTTACAGTATCAAAAGCCTGGGTAATATCTAACTTGAGACCCACGTTCCCATCCTTCCTCTTGACTTGTAATTCATTAACCATCTCAGAAGCAAGACTAATATTTTCATGAATATTCCTCCCTTTCATAAAAGCAACCTGTTCCTCAGAAATCAATTTATCCAAAACTCCACCAAGTCTCGTAGCCAAGATTTTAGTAAAGATCTTAAAAAAGAAATTACTTAAACCAATTGGTCTGAAATTTTATAGAGAATTAGCACCACGTACCTTAGGAATAAGAATAAGAAGACAAGAATTAACCCCATTAGGAATAACCCCATTCTGCCAACAATAAGTCACGGCCTTTACCAAGTCACCCTGAATGATGTCCCAGCACTGCCTGTAGAAGAAACCCGCATAACCATCCGGACCTGGAGCTGAATCAGCCCCTAAGTCAAAAACCGCTGCTCTAATTTCCTCAGAAGAGGGAATACAATCCATGGCTTGTCTTTCCTCTAAAGAAATAACTTCATGATCTACATCAAAAAGTTCTTCCTCTAAAGTAGAGATGTCACCATTGAATTTATTCTGAAAGTAATGCACAATATGATCACTAAGCTCTTGAATATCAGTAATAATAGCACCTGTATCATCCACAAGTTCAGAAATCATGTTATTACTCCTTCTAATACGAATACAATTATGAAAGTATTTAGAATTGCTAGAGCCTTCAACTAGCCATTTATTTATAGATTTTTGTTTCAACATAGTTGAAAGTTGCATTCTAGTATCAAAAACCTCCACTTGAGCCTTCTTAAGAAGATTAAGTTTCGTACTATCATTAGGATTTTCATCCGAGTTCATCAACGCCACTTCAAGCTTCAATTCTGCCTGCTTTAAACGTTTATTAACGTTACCAAAAACAGACCAATTCCACTCTTTCATAGCTTTCTTCAAACGGTTTAGCTTATAAGGGAAAACGAAACCAGGATTACCATAAGCATGTTTACACCAATTTGTAGCTACCATGATCATAAAATCAGGATGAGACAACCACATCTTTTGAACACGAAAAGGAGTACGCTTTGGCCTAGCAACAACAAAAGGAAAACCAATTAAAGGAGAATGATCAGAAACTTCCCTTGGAAGAGCTTTACACCGCCAATTCTCAAACTTACTAAGCCAAGCAAAATTTATGATTGCTCTGTCTAGCTTGCTAGTAATTCTTCTACCACTATCTTGACCATTATACCACGTTAAATTAACACCTAAAGAATCAGCCTCAAATAAATCATTATTATCCATCCAATCACTAAACTCATTAATGACTGAACTTCTAGGTTCACAACCACCTTTCTTCTCTTCCAAACGAAGCACACAATTAAAATCACCCATCACCAGCCACGGAATAGCCAAATTCATATTTAATTGTCTCCACAAGTCCCTTCTAGAAATCTGCAAAGAACTAGCATGAACAAAAGAGACCATAACACCTGAAAAAGAGATAGAAATAGCTTGCCTACTACAATTAACCACCACCGGAACATCCAACTCCTTAGAACAAAAAATCCAGAGATTACCAATACGCAAATCAGTAGAATTATGAATAACGTCACTTCTAAAATCATCCAAATTTAACCGTTGAATGAAAGAATCACTCACAGCAACTCTAGGTTCCGCCAAGCACACCAAAACAGGTTGATGCACTCTTATAAGCTCCTTGAGTTTATTTTTAGCTTCATCTCTAGCAATGCCACAAACATTCCAAAAAAAAAACAATCATTAAGAAATATTTTGAGTAGAAGAGTTTGATACCTTCAACTTTGAGCTACCAACATTACCGTCTCCAAGAATACGTCCAGGTGGTCTAGGTGATTTGCCTTTACTCACTTTTATACCAAGAGAATTTGTATTAGTTTCCATAACCAAGTCAATTCCAGCTTCCAAAACCAATCCCAA
>JAJJMC010029664.1:0-10101 GCA_023531435.1 Papaver californicum | reverse complement strand
TCTAAATCTACTCTTGATCGTAATTATGATCATTCACCTATTCAACGGGATGAGACAAGGTTTAGAAACTCCACCACAGGTAATGGTGTAAGACCACCAAGTTTGAGAGAACTTGAGAGAAGGTTTAAGCAATTGGTAGAAGATGAAGGGTCATCATGTGAAGAAATTGGAGAAGCTAAAAGAACTTTGCTTAGGGAACATGAGCGACGTAATTTTATGGGATACAGTGATGATTTTGAACCTCTCGAAAATCCCGACATCAGTGATGACATTACTCCAACTCCAATTCTGGTTGATGATGATTGTGTAGTTGACTCGACTCTTGATCCTAATAATGATCATTCACCCATTCAAAGGGAAGAGTCGTGTTCAATAGATTCCACTGTATTTAATGGTGGAAAACCTTTGAATATTGGTCAACTTTTTCAGTTATTCCGCGAGTTGGAGGATGACGGAGCGCCGGACGAGCTTCTCAAAGATATTAGTAAGGCCATTCGTATGGAAATTAATCGAGGTTCTGACAAAGATTGGGAAACCGATGAAGATGCTGATTACGGTGAGTCTGAAAATGAAGAGGAGTGTGTTGAGATTGAAACTGAATTGATTAGTACTATGGAAGACCCAATTGAACTTTCCGAGGACGATAGTAATAATGTTAATGCCGAGATTTTTGTTGAGGCAGTACAGTCAGAAAGTTTGATAGAGGACCACGACATACAAGAGGTAAGTAATTCATTGCAAATTTTTGAAAAAGAGAAGGATTCCACAATTCACGATAATTTAGAAGGTTTGCCTAAACCTTTGCTTATTAATCCTTTCCCTTTACCTCGTTTTGGCTTGGATTTACGTGCCTCAGAAGTACTGATAAATTACTTTGCTTCTAAATATCCATTGTTGGAAGCACTTGATTCTCATTCTGTACAGGTTAGCAAAGAGGAGTCTATAGAAGTTCCCGAATTCTATGTTCTTTATCCACTTCCGAGTGTAGAAAAGACTAAGTGTGGGGGAAACTTCTATCGAGCAATAACTTCACTATTAATTTCGTGTATTAATATTTTTGTGAAGTTAACGTTTGCAATGCAGATTGTTTTATGGGTGGATCCCCAAATTTTCAGATTATTGGTCTACGGGCGATCAGAGAGTCGGGCTGAAGACGTTAAACTAAGCGCTGCATGGGAGGCAACCCATTGGTTTTGTATACTATTTTTGTTGCTGAATTTTTATTTATTTTTGAGCATGTAGAGTTTCCCATCTTGACGGTACATTGGATGATTCAATTTACATTGAGGACAATGTAAAGTTTAAGTGTGGGGGAGTATTTAGGCATATAGATATTTACGTAGAATTGTTAGGCATACACACATTTGCATGAAAACCTTCAACTTTTAGAGATTTTAGAGTCACTTGGCATATGACTAGCTACGTTTACATACGGATTTCGACTCGAAACAACTGAACTTAGAACTATTAGAGAACTAGATTCGGAGTGCTTAGTTTTTGAGAGGCTAGAGCCGACCAAAATGGACCTAAATTGCCGTTAGGAGAGTACAGGGGAGACCTGTGATCATTCAATACCCATGAGTGAGGCACCAGACCTTCAATTATACGTTTAGAGTGTTTCATCTGCGCTAATTCCGGGTAGAATGATGAGCTACCTAACATCGCACCAATTTTCAGCACTATTTTTGATCTCTTGAGTGCTAATTTTTATCAACCATAAAGGTGTCATCAGAGTTGCTAACTTATTCTTATAGTTTGGTTTGCAGTTGGCATCGTTCTCTCGGCAACGTCAAGTCCATAGAAACGTATCATCATCAACAAGCGGAGCAATAAAAATCAGAAGAAAGTTGAAAATAGAGCAAGCAAGTAACTCGTGTATGAAAGTGAACAAGAAGCAAGAGTGCAGGAATACAAAACCAGCACTGGCGTAAAAGGCCTAGAAAAATCAGCAACATAATCACAAGCTACAGGCGTAAAAAGATACAAAAACTGGCGTAAATTCAAAATGAAAAAACAGAAAAAATATTGCTGCTGCTGGCGTAAATTAAAAAATAAATAAAATAGAATAAAAAAAAATATATATATATATGAGCCAGCAGCAATGAATGAGAAGAAAATAAGCCAGTAACAACGTGAAAAAGAGCTAAAAGCAACCGAGAAAAAAATAGGCAGCAGCAAAGAAAAAGATGCGGCTGGAAACTTAGCACATTTGGTGCTGCGCACGTAAGAAAAAGAGCTACAAGTGATCAAGGCATACGAAGGGCAAGAGTTTATGAGCTAAAGTCAAGACCGGAGACGTTTCTATGGGATGTTGGGAGAATGGTGCTGATTGCCGACCGGATGAGAAGGTAAGTAACAATTCCCATCTTCGCATAGTGGTTGATTTCCTTTCGTAGAGGTCACTAGAAAAATAAAAAAGGGTTCTTTCTTGTCCCACCTTCTATGGGATAACATCTTAATATGACTCGGAAGGTTACCTTTCCTTCCTACCCGTCAACATGTGTAGGTATTCTATCTTTATTCTTGCCTACACATATGTGAGAACCATAAAGTGCGTCTCTTGAGTGTCAATTTCATAAAATCCTATTGGTGAGGCAGAAATATTCGGTCACTCTCGAACCGGGACTCTTTTATTTGGTGGTTTTCTCCAAACTCAAGGGCTAAGCATGAGAATAATGTTCTTTGGTATTTTTGACTTCTTATTGTTGGTATGTAGGAACTTTATGTCTTCGTAGCTTTTCGTATGCAGGTGCTTTGGAATTTTTGAAAGTTGAAGTAGGTTTTGTGGGTATATCTCTTGTAAACCCTCACGAGACTATAACTCGTCCACTAGGGACACCTAGGGGTTTAAAGGCTTGTTGCACATGCTAAGTGCAGCCGTTTACTCGACGAAACGGAGTTGTATTTGTTTTTATTAGTTTAGATAGATAGTTTGCTCGAGGACTAGCAAAAGGCAAGTGTGGGGGAATTTGATAGGTGCTTAAATCATACATTTAAAGTAGTTTTTCCTGACCCTTATGTGCTATATTTGAGTGAATTATTAGGTATTTTGATTACTTTCGAAGTTTAGTCGCCTTTTCAGGTTACAGTTCAGAAACCCGCAGAATGGAGCTTAAGAGCTAGAATCACCGAGGAGCCAGTGAAACTATGCTTAAAATAGGCCTTTCACATACCACAGTGTAGGTAATTGAATTACAAAGCCAATGGTGAAAGAATGAAGTCATTCTGATCAAAATTGAGGAAGATATGGGCAAAGCCCCGAAGTGGCTTATTTGGCCTATGCAGCCAGCGGCCAGGCGCAAGTGCGGCTGAAGCATGGATCGGTAATGTGCTAAGTCATGATTTGAAGAGCTAGAGTGGTCCGAGTGGAAGGTGGCTAGCCTTGGTGGACTCATGGCTATCTTGTGGAGGTTCTATGGGATTGGGAAAGCTTTGGAGTTGCCATAACTTGTGGGGCTGGAATTAGGAAACTTAGCACATTTCCTATTCCTAGTCGGTTTCCTAAAAGTGGCCAATTCTAGTATAAGAAGAAAAATCGGTTTTCTCATGGATTCTTTTGGTGAATTTGGGGCAGAGAATATAGGAGATCTTGTAGGAAAAGGAGAGTTTGAGGCAAGGAAGGAAAGGTGGGGCAACAACAATATTTTGGACTTAGCCACTCACGTAAAAGAGCTAGAAAATAGGCTAAAAAGACTGAAGCAAAGTTTGGCTGGGTACTCACGTATAAAAGGGAGAGTTTGCTGCTGTATTACATATCACGAAAACACATAGGTATACAGGAGATATCACGGTGAAACAAATACAATACAGGAGGGAAAGAAGAAGACATCAAAGGAAAAAGGCTGAAGGCGTTTTGGAGGCTGCTGGCTATCTTTGCAGCTGCGCTTCGAAGCCACAATTGTTCATCGCAATCTTTCCGGGTTTGAGTAATTTATCTCTTGATTGTTTTCCATGGGTTTTGAGAAACCCATGATGAGCTAAACCTTTCTATATTGGTTAGGGATGTAATCTAATGTTTGAAGACATGTTTATCAATTGAATGGCGCATATTCCATGATTTCATGCTGTTTTTAATATCGTTCATGTTCTACTGCGTATAAATACATATGATTGATTGCTGATTTATTTGAGTTCGAAATTAGATAAATAAGCATTGACATCTATTGCTAGACTGGAGTTCCGAGAGTCGATGTTGTCGAGGGACTCCGGACACAAGTAGCATAGCATATTTGTTAACAATACTTAAAATTGCCATGCACATATGTGTAGAAGCTTGACCTAGGCTAAATCCTGTGGAGGTACTCACTTGGGTTGTTTAGATTAACCTCAACTCACAAAGACCATAGCTATCATTGGGTTAAACTCGAGTGGAGGTACTCACTCAGGTTATCCAGTGCTAAGAATTCAAAGGGTGGAGGTACTCATTCTTTGATGATATTAGGAGTTTTGCCAAAGTAGACGAGATAACTGGCTACTTTAGGGTTCTTGGTATTACTAATGCATGATTGATTGGGTATGCTTTGATTGATAACATGTTGGATGACTGAAGATGAAACCTCTAACCAATGCTTTCTCTCTTATTTCACAACCTTAATCACTTGTGTTTTTACTTATTTGCTTTAGTTTAATTTAGCTTGAAACACGATTAAAACCCCCTTTGCTACTTACTTATGTGACTGAAAATACATATATATTGCTGCCTCCTTGTGGGAACGAACTTGTTCTTACTCCTATACTTCATTATATTTTTAGAGAATAAGAACTCGATTATTTTGGTTGATTTCGACACGACCAGAAGTTATGCGACTTGAGATTAGTTTGATATGGGATATGTATTAGAGAGACTACGAGATCAGTATAGAGTGCTTGTAGCTATTTGTGAGAACTGCATTCTTAGTTCTCTTGCGGAATATGTTTAGAAGTGAAAAAATCGTATTTTGATACAAAGTCAAAAATATACGCGGATATTTCTATGTTTTTGCTGCTGGGCATAATGCAATTTTACGACTCTAGTCCTTGTCAAAAATCCAGCATCAACATTAAGTCCCCTACTTAGTGAGGAACAGTAATGTTTCTCAGTAACCATTAGATAGTGACAATATATTACCAACAATCATGTAAAGTCAGAAATTCAAGAATAAAAGAAAATATACTTAGCTTCTGTCTCTTGGGGATAAGATAGACACCCCTTATGATGAACCCTGTTGGAATTAATAGACCCCCAGTAATGACGCCCTGAGGCTAAATCCGGGAATAACAGGGACATATTATTGGCGTCAAGGCTTCACGTCATTTGGCTTAGTCCCTTGATCTACAAGAAGAGCATCCCTTTATATTCACACATAATAACCTTCTTTTTCTCTAACTTGATCTCGTCTTCTTGCTCTCTTCTTATTCTTTTTATCACGACCATACTATAGGGGTAGAGCTTCTGCTCCTCGAGTTTATATTGTTTATAGATTGGTCTTGCCCCTTGAGGTCACATCGCTAGAGGGAAAGTTGGATTGTTTTGCTTCCTCGAGTTGGCGTTGTAAAGCAAGAGCCTGAGTTTATCTCTTGTTGGCGCAGTAAAGCGAGAGCCTGAGCTTGTCTATTATTGGCGCTGTCAAGCGAGAGCCTGAGATTTCTCCTTGTTGGCGTTGTCAAGCGAGAGCTTGAGCTTGCCTCTTGCAGGCGCTATCAAGCGAATATTGAACTGCTTCTCGAGTTAGCGTTGTCAAGCGAGGGCTTAAACCTGCAGCAGCTCCTCAAGGTCGCACTGTTAGAGAAAGACTAAGCATGTTTCTTTTTCTTTGAGCATGCAACCAACAAGGAGGTTGGTGCTAGCAAGTTAGCAGTAGCTCCGTTATTAGATTAAACTAGGGTTTTCTACTTTTACCTTTATATTATAATATATATATATATATATATATATATATAAAAGTAGATATATATATATAATGCTAAAAACATTATTCCTTTGTCTTCAAGAAAACTATAGCTCCATTGTCGTTCTTCCGAGGTAAGATAGCCCTCAACCATAATAACGGTGACATCAGTAAGCTTAACCGGTAATCTAGGGTTTTAGTAACTTTACTTTGATTCTTGTATGTGTTGTTGTTGTTTATAGTACTATGTATCATCTTTATATGGTTCTATCACTGATGATATAGTGATAAGCATCTTGTTGCTTTTGTTTGGATAGATCATGGCAGTTCCCGACCAAAATCGTGATTCTAACTCCTCGGGTAAGAAAACAAACGATAAAAATAAGCAAGCAAAGATGGATTCTTTTGAAGAAGTACAATCCAGATTTTTGATAATTCTTTAGGTAAGGTTGGAAGACTCATACTGGGTATGCCTCTCAATCACCTGAGGGTAGTACGTGGATGTGTTCTCAATTTCATGTCTTCAATAGAAATGGAGGAGAATTCAGGCGTGAGGAAGAAAAAGCAAGAAAGAAAGCCGAGGACAAATAATTTTTATTTACTAGCATCAGCAACATCTTCGTATGTAAGCAAGGATCGCAAAGATAGATCGAGAGGGGGAAAATATTCATGCCGATATATAACTTTAGATTCCGATGTTGATGAATCCCCCTCTAACTAGAAGACCGAGCATGACTATGAGTTGTTTTCCCCGGATGTGACGTCAAAGCGATTGACTCGTTGACTTTAAACTTGAATGTGATAAAGATGACCATAACGACTGGAAGATGGGATATGTCGACCTTGTAGACGATCCAACTGGTGATCCCGAAGAAGACCCTGAAGAAGGCTTAAAGAAAGACCCGGAAGAAGAAGAAAGGAGTGAGTGAATCAGATGAAGAAGGTAATGAAGAATATAATTCTGAATCCGATTATCAGGCCTCTGATTAGGCTGCTCCGCATACCTCCCTTTAGCATAGTGCATAGTAAACTTTACTTTGTGTCTTATAAATATTCTCTTTAAGTACTTTCATATTTGATGTGGTCGCTTTGATGGAGCCAAGACTTTCTTTATTATTATTCTTGTTATGAAATCATATTAATATCTTCATGTTCTTTGAATAGATGAATAAATAATCCTTTATGTGAACTTATGAAAAAGTTACCAATTTTCGTCGTCAAAAAATTTCATATATATAGTGCCTAGGAAAAACGATGTAGAATCTTCAATACGATGTCAGTTTTTGATGGTTGACCTCAATATCTTAATTAGAAAAGAATTTTCTACGACTTAATAGGAAAAACTCCAGGTTTTGAGCCTATCTGGGGTGTCAAAATTATCTGACATCAAAATTCAGGAGGAATCCAGGAAAATTCAGATAGTTTTCAATTATAACACCGCCCGCGGTTTCGGCCATAACTCTTAACTCATTCATACAATTAATGTTCCCTTTTAGTATGTTGTAGTAGACATCCGTAAAAAAATTTGGTACACAAATCATGCTTAAATCTATCATCCACATATTTATAGTTTGCAGGAGGCAGCGTAAAATGTTTATAATGAATTTCTTGCAAAATGTCTTATGGTATCTTCAGACCATATATTACTATTAAAATTAATTTGTAATGAATGTATGTGCTATTTATGGATAAATATTATGAATTTTATGACTCATGATCATGTTTCTTATGTTTGAGACATTCCGATCTATTATGCTCGTAATCCCTCTACTTTTAGGGAGGAATGCCCTAAAAACAAAAGATGAAGTAACTGGTGGGAAGATGGAGATTACAAGAGTCATGGTGCTGATGTTATCCTTTTCCCACTTCACAATTGTAGGTGAAATTATCATGATGCATTTGTTGAGCATGATACTCCATATGATGTTGACATGCATCGTGGAGGTGTCATGGAAACTGCACCAGTTAATCGTCTTGACACAAGCGTTAACTTTATCTTCTGATAGGATTCTTCTGGGCATTTGTATTTTCCAACTTAAATAAAATTGTTAAACATGGGGATAAGGTTGAAAGGGTATTTAGAGGCTTGAGGTTTGGGACGGAGGAAGCATATTTCTGAGCCAATCCTTGAAATCTTCTTTTCGATAATCTTTTGATATTGATTTTATTTTTATGAGTTTCTAAGACACAAAATACTTTGTAGTATTCCTTTGGGGATTTTGGGTAGGGGTTTGACGAGTGGTATGCAAGAGGTTTTCTTTTCGAAGATAATGATAGTTTATTTAATTGATAAACTTGAATCCCTAAGTATGAATGCAAGAATATTCCAATCATTTCGGAAGAATTACAAATATGTATGAAAGTATGGAAATAGTGAAAAGTGATAGGAAAGTGTTTAAGCGTTGAAAGCCTTGAGCCATTTGTCGTGTATTATTGTTCCAATAGGCTCATATTTCTTAGTGATTAGCTTGTAATAGCCATTGAGAGTATCCTTGTAGATTCGATATGCTTCTTCCCCTTTAGAAGAACAACCACGCTTTGAGGCTTTGGGGACTAAATTTCCAACTCGAAAAGCATTAGGTTTGACCACACTGGCTCAATAAATATTATATTCATAAGGCTGGATTTCTTCCTTGGTATTTCTTAGATCAAATATAAGAGAATATTTTTGAAAACTCTGGCGACTCATCAAGGATGGTGATGGTATCTACCCACCTATTGAAGTATTAAACTGGAGAAGTAATCTACTCGTAGCGCTTGGATAAAGCAGAATTGATCTTTCCGGCAATATCCAATACCCAGTCTTGTGATAAATGAGAAAGATTTAAAGGTAAAGAAACAAATTCATTAAGGCTTACTTGATCAGTATGATACCTATCAAAATATGGTGGTTTAATCTCAGTTGGTATCTGGTCCCTTTCCATGGCTTTGAGCAATTGATATTCTTCCAAGTATAGAGGTGATAGACATATTTTTGTGTCTGATTTGTCCTCAATTATCTATATTGTTAATGCTCGTTTGGTAATTATTGTGTGATTTTATGTGTTTGTAGGTTTTTTTTGGGAAATAAACATTTGTGGAAAAATTGGCTCAAAAAGTTGATAAAGGCACCCTGAGGAAATGAATAAAGGCACCCACACAATTTGTTAAAGTCACCTGCAGCTTGGATAGGGGCACCCCTTCCCCTTCGTTTGAAACTGAAAAGAAGGCGGAAATTTTTCTTCTTTACGTGAAAGTTACCTGATTTGTTGGGTATCGATTTTTATGGGATTTTAAAAGAAGATTTCGTCAACATATATAAAGAAACTATCAACACACGTTAATTGGAGTGTTTCACGCCGAAAAAAGTGGTTGAATAGTCTCTCTACAACGTAAACTGATTTCTTATGGGATTAAGAAAAACTCGAGATAGAGTTGGATTTGGATCGAATATTTAGTTCCAATCGACTTAGGATGAGTAATTAGGGTTTGATAGACCTATATAAGCTAAACAAATAGAAAAAAATAGAGGAGAGAGGTCGGCCGGAAAAAAATTTCAGAGGAGGAAACCACTTAGAGATTTTTGATCTTGTTGGGTAGAAAAAGGGTTGTTTAAGTCAATTAAAGGAATACAAAGGATTGAGGGAGGTTGGGTCGAGCTCAGGAGGCCAACAGAACGAAAAAAAATCACTCTAGGAAAAATTTCTCTGCTGCTGTGGAAGAACACGAAGAACAAAAGATAAGGCGACGGTTTCTTCAACCACTCTGTCATGATTTCTTTATCCATTTTGCAACGTTTATATTCACTTTGCAACAGTTATCTTAAACCTAAGTTGTAACAATTAATCTGTAACGCGTATACAGCGTTGCAGATTCCCTGTTTTATTATTTAGCTTATTCTTCTCAAGCACTTTTGAGCCATGTATCTACCTTTTGAGAGTGTTTTGAGCACCATGAGATAAATGGTCGTGTCGTAATCAACCAAAATAATCAAGTTCTTACTCTCTAAAATAGAATTAAGTACAGGGATAAGAACAAGTTCGTTCCCACAGAGAGGCCGAGATTATCACTATTTTCATTCACGTATGTGAGTAAAGAGGGGGGTTTTTGTTGTTGTTTTAATAAACTAAACTAAGCTAAAAGTAAATACGCAAGTAAATAGAGATGTGAAATAGGGAGAAAGCATTGGTTAGAGGTTTCATCTTCAATCATCCAACATGTTATCAATCAAAGCATACCCAATCAATCATGCATT
>JAJJMC010029640.1:0-11614 GCA_023531435.1 Papaver californicum | reverse complement strand
AATGGCCTAGTATTGGCGCTAGTAACAAAAGATAATGGTGTTGGCATGAGCGGATGAGTTTGGCACAACAAGGCATGGGCGAGAAGACGCGCAAAGGTAAGAAAAAGGGAAAGGCTAGCGCTAGCATTAGCATTGGCGCTAGGTTAGCGGCTAGGCTAGCGCTGCTAGCAGCGTAGGTGCTAGTGTTGGTGTTAGCATTATCCTAGCGCGGGTGTGGGCTAGCCAGTGTTTGCGTTGGTGCTAAGAGCATGGCTAGGGCTCGCTAGGACTGACACTTGCTGGTGTCGTGGCTATTGCCTATGTGCCGTTAGCCTTGGAATTTGATAATGCTATGGCCATAATTATGGCTCAGTCGCATGAGATTTAATTGTTTAGCATTTGTGCTTAACTTTATGCAGTGCATACAAAACATATTCAAGGGATTCAGTCGTGGAAGTTTGCAACTTGAGATGATGCTTAATGCGACTCTGCAATTTAGATAATATGCATCTAATTAACGGTTTCATTCAGAGATGACATAGTATTCATTTCGAATGCTCGTAATTTTGTATAATCAACAAGCTATGGTTAACACAAATGTTTTACATGGGCACACATGAAATAACGAGGGTTTAGCCGAGTAAAGCCCTAAAATTTTGAATGCGCATACATATGTAAAAGAGCTACATGATTGATGTAGTCATAAGCTGAATATGCATTCTCAATTCTCTTGCATAATGTAAGATAACAGTATGTATTCATAATTCTGAAGCCGGGTCAGGAATTTATACATATTTGTTTCATGCTTCTGCAGCTGGGCGAAAAACATTATTATAATTTTCTCGCTTGTCAAAAACTCACAATCAACATTAAGTCCCCTGCTTAGCGCGGAACAGTAATGTTTTGTGGTAAGCACTAGATGGTGATTTTTATTTTACTATCATAAGCATATTAAATCAACAAGTTTTAGTTGTCGAACGTTACCAGATATTCTGATTTGATGACGCTCCAATGATGTTGAAGAAGTAATAGTTGATGTAATATCGCTTGTAGGATGATAGGGCATCGTCTGGAGAGTATAAATTAATGAAGTGTGGCTGGTTTGTATGATGGAGAGACTAAAATTGACCCGTGTATGGCACGGGAACATGACTCCAAAAGGAAATCCTTGTTTGACCTAGATTTGGAAACCGATTACTATAAAATGGAGTAAGCCCTTTTTTTTTCTCCCATTATCACCGACGCCTTTCACCCCCCTCTCTCCTTTCTCCAGCAATAACAACAGATTCCTTCTCTTGCCGGCAATATCACCGTCCGATCACCGCTGGCCAACTCCTTGCCGGTTTCCGACACCGACCAGGTAAACTTTTTTTTTTTTGCGTGAGCAATTCACGTGATGGAGTTTTTTTTTTTTTACGTGAGTAACTACTCACGTATTTCTTCTCTTTTTTTCGACGTGAGTATTAACTCACTAGTTCAGTTACCATTGTTTGCTCAATTGCATAAGCATGCTATTGACTTGATAATGATCTTCTCTTGATAGCATCTTGCAGGTGAACTCCAATTCCACAATTGTTGTCTCTGATTGTGATAATCCTTCATTGGCTTCACTGCAACGTTGTTTAGCTTTAACCAGGTACGCTTGGGTTTATGGCAATTTTCCTTGATGTTGGTTTTAATTTATATATATAAGCATGTATTTGCATATCAGTACTATATATACATAAAATAGAAACAAACCTTGCACATGATTTTCCAGTTGTTGACGAAGATATTATGTGAACCCGTTGTAGACTAGTTATAAAAGTTTAGGAACACACGATTTCCTTGTAAATAGTGGAGGTAGTGAAGAGATAGAGAGATGGATGTTGTGTGATAATGGTATAACCGCCTTGGAATTTTTGGGAAACCATTACTCCATTAACTTCTTTAACTTACCACTACTTTGTAACTTTCTCATCATGGGGTGTTGCCACGCCGCATGTTGTTGTAACCACCAGACTAAAACCCCATGAAGAATCCCCCCGTGTAATTTTTTTGATTTCTCGTAGGAGTTAGAGGAATCAAAACATGTGAGTAATTCGTGAGTTTGTCATAAGATAATGATGTCAATGAGTTTGTGCCAACACAATATGGCAATGGCCTAGTATTGGCGCTGGTAACAAAAGATAATGGTTCTGGCACGAGCGGATGAGTTTGGCACAATAGGGCATGGGCGACAAGACGCGCAAAGGTAATAAAAGGGGAAAGGCTAGCGCTAGCATTAGCATTGGCGCTAGGTTAGCGGCCAGGATAACGCTGCTAGCAGCGTAGGTGCTAGCGCTAGCGCTATTTCTAGCTAGCACTGCTAGCGGCGCTAGTGCTAGCGTTGGTGTTAGCGATGCTGGCAGCGCAAGTGCTAGCGCTAGCTAGCACTACTAGCGGCGCTAGTGTTAGCGCTATGCTAGCACGGGTGTGGACTAGTTTGCATGTGGGCTATCCAGTGTTTGCATCGGTGCTAGGAGCATAGCTAGGGCTCGCTAGGACTGGCACTTGCTGGTGTCGTGGCCATTGCCTATGTGCCGTTAGTCTTGAAATTTTCTATGCTATGGCCATAATTATGGATAATTTAGGGATTCTCAATCGCATGAGATTTAATTGTTTAGCATTTGTGTTTAACTTTATGCAGTGCATACAAAACATATTCAAGAGATTCAGCCGTGGAAGTTTGCAACTTGAGATGATGTTTAATGCGACTCTGTAATTTAGATAATATACATCTAATTAGCGTTTTCATTCAGAGATGACATAGTATTCATTTCGAATGCTCACAATTTTGTATAATCATCACGCTCTGATTAACACAAATGTTTTGCATGAGCACACATGAAATAATAGAGTTTAGCCGGGTAAAGCCCTGAAATTTCGAATGCCCATACATATGTAAAAGAGATACATGATTGATATAGTCAGAAGCTGAATATGCATTCTCAATTATCTTGCATAATGTAAGATAATAGTATGTATTCATAATTCTGAAGTCATGTCAGGAATTTATACATATTTGTTTCATGCTTCTGCAGCTGGGCGAAAAGCAGTATTACAATTTTCTCCCTTGTCAAAACTCACTATCGACAATCACGCAAATAGGCAATGACACTTGGGTATTCAGCGCCCCAATACTCAATAAGTATTTCAAAATTTTCTTAGTACACATTTTTGGTGATTGACCATACCAAAGCATCCCATTCATTGGATAAACAAGCACGGAACCTTTCATTTTCTTCATATTTCTTCTTGAATTCCTCCATTTCCTTTACTTGTTCTTCTACCGGTAGTTCAACAGTCTTCTCTAGGTCTTTCTTCTTAAGTTGTTGAATTTCCGGTTATAAAATTTGTTTAACACTGGTCCAAATATGAAACGTATACAGAAAATTTTAAGCGTTCGGAAATACCTTACGAATTGCAGTCATCAATGCTTTCTCTTGGTCGGTTACCATCACTTATGAAGTATCCTTTCAGAATGTTAACTTACATTGTTTAACCCCCAAATATAATTTTATTTAGTTTCGTCTGTAAAAAACAAAAGGCTACGGTGAATGGTGCCTTGGTGGGCGTATGCCCAACTATATTCAACAAGGTTAACTTATATTTGTTGGTCTTGTACGTGCAATCCACTATAAAAACTTATGGAAAACATTAATCCAATTGGAAGCATTCCGGGTGGGCAAGAAATATGTTTGTGACTTTTTCGAACTCAAACAAATTCTTTTGTACAATGTAGTTGTGCTTCCCCACAAACCGCATCAATTATTGCATTACCAACCTACCTTGCAAATCCTTTTTTCTCAAAGTACTTCTCGTGTTGTAGATGGTTTGTAAAGTTGATTTGTTTTTCTTATTATCCGACTTAAATTTTCAAAGATCTTAGATGGTTCCATATGTTCCCACGATATTTTATCTATTTCCACGTATTCTTCTGGATTGATCTTTTCGGCTTTTACATGTCCGTGAAGATCATATAAATGTGGGTGGTTTATGTCGATAATCCATGTTTGTGTTCATAGTCTAATAGTTTTCATATGTGTTAAAGTTGAAAATGATCTTAAAGGAACATTTTGTTTTCTTCGATTTAGTCTTTATTCTTTTCCTCGGTCTTCCCAGTATACACATAACCCTTTTTCTTGTTATTTATGTTTTCCCACTTCTCTTACAAACCATCTTAAACTGGTCATTCTGGCTTTGGGTATTGCAAACTAGCAAAGAATTTATCTTCTTTAAATTTTCCTCAGCCCTAGCCTTTGCTTCAGGTTTAGTTTATCATGTCTACATGGAGGAAAATTCAAATAAAAATTTAGTAAAGCTTTGGAGTATACGTAAGAGATAAAGTAAAATATCTACTGGTTACCCACCAAGTTATTATGGAAGTGACCTTTAGCATCTTTATAAATGATGTCAAAAGGCAAAGGTTGATTGTCCATTAGTACATGCTCATGAAAGATCTAGCACAATAACACGAGGTTGTATGGCGAAAAGGATAGATTCCTCAAAGGTTAGGCTAGTTTGAAAACTGGTAATTCGATCCGGACTAGCAAGAAAGTCTCATAAAGGTTAGGTTCGGTTGATTCGATATCTGGGTTAGAACTGGCAATTATGGACCCGGCCCGCGGGTTAACTCTAATTCGACTTGTTCAAACCTGTTGGCTCGGTTTGTTGGATAAACAGATCGGATTAGGGTTGGCATTTTTAAACCCATCAAAAATAGGTCGGGTTAGGGTCAACCAGCAGGATACACGCCAACCCACCAATAGTATTAGTTTTTGTTTTTTTATGTATTTTTATGGATAATATAATAATTAATCAGTTAAAAAGCCATTAAATAGACAAATATAATCCAGTTAATTGTCAAACCCACTGATAACTTAAGGTTTTAATCCCAAATTACTAACCAACTACTCATATCTCTAATTAGTATTATATCTAAATAAAAAGAAAGTCAAAGATGATACAAGTCTTATTAGTGTTAATGAACAAATTTAAAAATTAGTAATACCCATTCTTGTTACTTATATAAATGATTTATATATATAAATATCAACCTATTATTAAAAATACGTACAAAGATATATAATCTTGATGTTATTGCAAAAAAGCAAAAGAAGGAAAAGGGGATTAATGCATCATGCATGGTGTATCACAGACATTGAAAAGAGGAAAGAAAAGAAAGGGATGTATCACAAAGATAGAAAAAAAGGGAAACTGGAAAAGCGGATCTCAAAAGTGAGAGAGAGGACGATGGAAGAAAGTGTAATAGATTAATAAATAACCACGATGGAAGAAAGTGCGATAGATTAATAAATAACCAAAAAGAAAAAGTTGTTTACTTGGTTATAAGAAGTTAAGAACTATACATTCCACATATATTCAGATTTTAAAATAACTACAATCGTTACGTAGTATAGTGGATATATATATTGTTGTTTACCACACCAAGGGTCCATGGGTCGAGTCGGACCAATCGTGAATATTTTTTGTTGATCTGATCAAACGTTTACTAATCAATGTTTCCATCCATAATACTATATTCACAGTTAACCCGTCAGGGCTGACCCTTCTAGAGTTAGGGTTATGGATATGGACTCGTCTAGAAAAATGAATGGACTAGGGTTGGGTTTACATCTTTAATCTGGGTTATCATCTGAAATACATTAACAGATTCAAAACTCAGCTGCTATAAAAATACATTTATTTAGCCGAACTTTTAACTCATGTTTTTTTCTCAGAAATAACTATCACGTTCAGTGGTTCTTACAGTTAGCCGAATTTTTCTTTGTATGACATACATAATAATGTTCGCTTGGTTAAATTACATCTTTTATTATCCGAACTTGTAACTTGTAAGTTTGGCGCAAAATTTCAAGTTGTAACTTCTGCTAACAATTAGTGTTTTCGGGTTAGCCGAACTGTTCATATGTATTTCATACATTCACAGTTTGGCTCTCCATGCTAAGCCAAACTATTCATCTAAAGAAGGTTGCCAACAACAGTCAGCCGAAATAGTTCATAAAAAATCATTTTTAAAAAAAATCTACCTTCAAAAAGGACATTAAACCTCGTCTAGAAGTATACATGTGTGTTATTAGAATAAGGTTCCTCATCCATATATCATTCTTTAGGATTTGGCTCATAAAACTTTTGTCTTGTTCTTAAGTTTGAGTTTGGGTAAAATCATTCTCACAATCCAAAAATACGTTTATTTATGAGGAAAACGAATTAAGAGGCTAATTCAGAAAAAATGGGGTGAGTAGGTGATAATTCGTCGAATCCTTATGTTGAAGTACTTTCTTTAGATTCGAGAGATCAATATGTACAATCCTGGCCTAAACCAAGCAATGGAAATTTCAGTCTTACTTCAGTCACAAAGAAGAAGGAGAAGAGTTGGTCTTAGGGAGGGAAGCGAGAGAAAGATGAAGGTCAGAGTATCAGACTCTGTAGGATGTAATGGGTATGAATATCTATGAACAATTCTCTGTGTGTAATAATATTATATGAATGATCGAGTTGTTCGACTATGTTGTTCTGTGATAGACTAGTCTCAGACTTAGACTTGTTCTTTTTTAATAGATTGAGAAAATTTATTTATGTCATAACTATCGTAACCGTTCACCTGACCTCATCTCTGGAAGAAAGTGTCGATGGTTGAGTAGTGGTGGAGTGGAGAAGGTGGATAAAGTGTTAGTAATTGTTCCCACTTCAATTGAGGTTGATAGGACGTTTGTTCAACCCACCACTACTCTACTCGACTGTTGGTTGAACTTTCTAAAGTTTCTCTCTTTTGTGGATGCAATACTGCACCGCATGTCGTTGACCACTAGACCAATACCCTAATAAATATCCCCCCATTTGTGACATCTTTAATGTCTCATGTAATTTTTGTAGTATTAAGCACTACTAATGTGAAGTCGAATGAGACTTGCTTAGTCTTTTGACTAAAGACTTGTCTTGCTTGACTAGCCTGATGAGTTTAAAATAGTAAAATGAAGTATGTATTTTATTTTATTTATGGGGAACAGTGTATTCAACTAGGTCAATTTGCATTGACATGCTTGCTTTGCAAAAAAACAAGTGTAATATGATGAGCATAAGCGCATATATGTGTGTGAAGCTAGTATGGCCTTTAATTAATAAATTAGGGTTCTGAAGCTTGCATATGTGAAGCTATTCAGATAGAAAAGCATTAGGTGCTAATACCTAAGACTGATTATCTTAGGAGCTAATGCCTAAGCCGGACATGCTTAAGAGTTAAGCCTAAGTCGGATTAGTATTAGGAGCTAAGCCTAAGATAGATTAGCCTAGCGATAATACCTAATACGGATTAGCATTGGAGCTAATAACTAAGACGGATATGGTTTGTGCCAAGGGTAAGACGGACAAGGTTTTTATTTTACTTAAGCCAGACAAGGATTGTATTAAAGCGTAGACGGAAATGCTTTGTTGTAAAGCGAAGGCGCACATGCTTTGTGTTTAATCCCTAATCCGGACAAGTAATGTTGCTGAGACTAAGACGGACAAGCTCCATATCTTGACTAAGATGGACAAGGTACGTATCTCAAGATAAGACAAACAAGGATCGGGGCTATATCCTAAAGCGAATAAGGACCGTGGCTATATCCTAAGGAGGATAAGGACTGTGGATATATCCTAGCTAAGACGAACAAGTATCGTGGCTAAAATATTTTTAACGCTTGTAAGCGTTGTAAATCCAGTTTTGAGCCATTTCTTTTGTCAATTAGGGTTAAAAAATGTTCATTGATCGATTGAGACGCTTATAAGTTTTACGTGATAAGTGTATATTTTACATATTTAGAATGTTAATTTCATGCTAGTACTTTCTAGATTTCTTGTGAATTATTGTATGTTACGTTTGTTTTGTAGTTTGTGTCTTTTATTAAGTGAATCATCCAAAAAGGAGTTGCAAAGTGTTAGATTCTGCGAAAAAAGAAGTGCTACAAGTGAACAAGTCCCAAATACCAAGTGTAACTTGTTCAAATCCAGTATTTTTTGTCATCATCTCTTAGAGAACGAAGATATAAAACCAATGGCGAAAGAATGAGGTCATTCTGACCTCGTATGAAGAAGTTATGGACGGAACTGACAGTTCAACAAAGGTTTAATGGAATTTATAAAGGCACCATACCATTTTCTAAGGGGTTTCAATTATTTAAAAAGTGTTAAAGGCACCAACACATCTTTTTAGGGAAACCTTCGTCTTCCTCTTTCCAAAGATGCAGTTCACCACGAAAGCCTGTTTTTCCGGCTAAAACCAACTTCACGCGTCCTGGATTTGTTGTTGAGTTGAGGAGATGTTGTTTCGAAGATGGAGAAGGTCTGTGAGATCGATAGCAGTGATGATAATGGGTTAGCGGTAAACTTGAGTTGATTGGAGGTTGGCTGTGATCGAGATGGCCGTGATGATGCTTACGATGGAGCTGCCATTGGAGGTGCAGAGCGACTAAGATGGCAGTTGACGTAATGAGAGATCGAGCTGTTGCAGGCTGTTGATGGTAATGAATCGAAGATGAAGCAGAGATTAGTTGATGATTCAATAATGAGGGTTGTTGATGGTAGTTAGAGATTAATGATGGTAGTTCACGATGGAGAAGAAGTTTGTGATGGGGTCTCTGAAATAATGGAAGTTGCGCGATGGGGTGTCTGAAATAAATCTATGGTTTATGATTGATTTCTAGATTTTTTAAGTGTACAATTGGATTAATCTATTGATCATTCTAATGCTAGTAGAAAGTTGAGTGATCCGTAATTGTCGAGCATCTCCTACACAAGTAAAAAACGTGAAACCTTGCAAAGGGATTCTGTGGAGCAATCGTGTGTGAAGACAACACCAGTAAGTGAACCGAGCATACTGAATTTAAATGCTGGGATCAAACCTAAATTCACAAACCCTAAAGCATTCGACTGAGTTACATCTTGAGAGCGTACTTCTTGGCGGTTCAGAAGAATAAAATTCGGTGACAAAGCGTACTTGTTATCCGGTGATATAAGGAGTTTTGGGGATAGATAAGCGTACCTTTTATTCTACAATTGGTGATAATTGATTCTGACGAAATATATATGAGTATACTAATTCATTCAACGTTTGCTAACGGCGAATGATTCCCTAATCATCTTTATTTCCTATTATATTTTTATTGTTTTTAGTTAACTAATTCACAAACCCCCTTTTTCAGTATTTATTCTAGTTTTGCTAATCTAAATAACCTATTAATTATATAGCTCTCTATGGGAACGATCCTTACTACCGCTATATTACTAGTTAATTGGTGGGAAATATATCGAGTAATTTGTTGCACTTACGACAGGCATCATTGCGAACTTATTTTTTAGTATTTCTAGAGCCCTAAATTGAATTCTTTTTTATTCCATTCACATTAGTTGCCACCTTAAGTAAGGATTAACATGACCAGGGATAGGTTTAGCTAGTAGAAGCTATGAAATTATGTTTATCACAATTTTGACTTGGTATCTAAGCACAACTGTGTACTTTAGTCAAGAAAACTCATATGTAAATTGCTACATACTTGTATATAAAAGCTATATAGGTATCTTAGTGAGTCAAAATTATTCAGTTGATCATGGACATTGACATAAGATAATTTTGGGAATTCAGCTGCGAAATATAACATCCAAATAATACTCAAATTGTTTTATACTACTGGGAAATCCATCTAGGAGCTTGAGATTTTATGTAAAAATCAGAGAATATCTGGGAAAGTCGTAGTAATCACCAGTGTTATTCTGATGATTTCATACAATAATGAATGTTGATTCATTCAATAATTTTCATTGTATATGTAGCTGGCCATACATATAGAGAGATGACAGGGATGAGCACCTGAAAGAGGACATGCATGAGCACCTAGGAGAGGACATGGATGAGCACCTTCCTAAAAACTCTTTGCAGAATTCTGAGGTTTAATATTTCTCAGACCCACGGTCTGAGATATAATTTATTATTTTACCCCTGACAAAAACCCACCATCTATTAAGTCCCCTGCTTAGTGCGGAACAGTAATGTTGTGTGGTAAGCACTAGATGGTGGTCTTCCAGACGAAATAAAATTAAATATGACTTTTATAGATTACCAAAAGAGTAGCGGTTGGTTTGAACTTCGAATGAGCAAGCTAGGAAGTCATCCTGGATGGACACGTACAGATCCATTTTTCAAAGATCGAAGCAATACTTGGAATTGGTTGGACACAATAAATCTTAGACGGACAAGCAATTGGCTTAGTAGGCAGGACGATAAGCACAACTTGATGACAGGCTAACAATTTGGAACTTGGTTGGTAGGAAGGCGGACAAGCTTGGTCATGAGCACGGAAGGAAAGCTGGAGTTGAAAGCAAAGCGGACAAGCTTTGTAACAAGGACAGACAAGATTGCTAGGGTTTTGACGCTGGATAGATGAGCTGAAGCTAGAACCAAGGGTGGAAAAGCTTGGTCACGAAGATGGAAAAGCTATTTATGGACAAAAAAGATAGGACCATGCATTGTGAGGCATAATCTTTTTTTCTTTTCTTTTTCGGATTTGGAAGCTCGGCTATGTAAAGAGGATTGCTTGCTTAAACCTAGTTTAACATCGAGTGGTGAGAGTAAGATTTTTTTTTTTTTTACGTTGACAGAGACCCTGTCGTCCATGATAAATAAGGTAAGCTTCTCGTCTTTGCTTCACAGCATCATATGCTAGCCATCTTTGTCGCTGCTACAAAGTAAGTATTACTCGGTATCTTCTTTGCGTGAGACACTACTCTCATGGATATTGTTGTGTTAACCCTAGTCTTCTGTCTAGACTTCATCAATTGGGACTAGTTGCTCGAGAGAATCACTTCTAGCATCCTTAATCACGACTAGGTAAGTTAGGGTTTCGGCTAAGCTTTGATTATTTTCTTACATGAACTGTTCATGTGAAATTATTTTTTTATGTGAACAATTGTTCACGTTTCCTCCACCTCCTTGTCATAGCATCCCATCCTTATTGCGAGATGAGTGTTGTTTGATTAGGATAAAACTAGGGTTTCCCGGTTTTTCTCGAGTATTATACGTATATTTATATGTACACATATCTTGATAACTGAGAATATCATCATTTTTCGCTTGCAAACCCTAGCCTCATTATCGTTCTTCAGAAGTAGAATAATCTTCAACCGTAGCAGTGGCTATTACTAGCAGTCTCAGTCAAGTAAGTTTTAGTTCATGATAATTCTTTTTTTGTGTGTGTACTTCTTTTGCTTGTTGATATTGCAACCATTATCATATTGTTCGTTTCTTGAATAGATCATGACAGATTCTGATCGGAATTATAATTCTGACTCCTCAAATAAGAAAATAAATTGTACAAGCAAAAGAATGAAGAAGGATGCTCCCGATAAGACTCATCCCAAAAAACCGACAGTTTTCTGGGAAAGATTACAAAACTTATGTAGGGTATGCCTCTTAATGACTTGAGAATAGCACATAATCGGGTTGTTGACTTTATACTCGTGATTAGTGCTGAGGAAGAATTCAGGCGCCGAGAAGAATTGAAAAGAAGGAAGGATGAGGACAAAGAACTCGGGGTTTACCAACATGATCAACATTCCC
>JAJJMC010029629.1:0-14912 GCA_023531435.1 Papaver californicum | reverse complement strand
CTTCTGCGGTTGCTGCTGCATCAGCTTGCTGACTTTGAACAAGATTGTGATGAAGCTATGTCTCAGTATATATACACCATTGGTTACCTTGAACCTTCTTATGTCATACAGAAGTTTCTAGATGCTCAACGCATCTATAACCTTACAAATTACTTGGAGAAACTGCATGAGAAAGGTTTGGGTTCTAAAGACCACACAACCCTTCTTCTCAATTGTTATACTAAGTTAAAGGATGTCAAAAAGCTAAATCTATTCATAAAAGGTGAGGATGGCATTGGAGAGCATAAATTTGATGTGGAAACTGCAATAAGAGTCTGTCGTGCAGCAGGATACCATGAGCATGCGATGTATGTTGCTAAGAAGGCAGGGAAACATGAGTGGTACTTAAAAATCCTGCTTGAAGACCTCGATGAATATCAAGAAGCATTGCAGTATATTTCAAGCCTTGAACCAAGTCAGGCTGGGATCACCATGAAAGAGTATGGTAAGGTTCTCGTGGAGCACAAGCCGGTTGAAACAGTTGAGATACTTATGAAACTTTGTAGCGAAGAAGAAGAATCAATTAGTGGAGGGACCTTAGATGGCACATACTTATCCATGTTGCCTTCTCCAGTAGATTTTCTGAACATGTTCATTCATCACCCGAAGTCCCTTATGGATTTTCTTGAGAGATACATCAGCAAGGTGAGGGAATCACCTGCACAAGTTGAAATTCATAACACACTCTTGGAGTTATACCTTTCTAATGACTTGAACTTCCCTTCAATGGCACAAGAAATCATCAGCGAAGGACTCAATCTTGGTAGAAGCTCAACTGTAGGAGTGAGTCTAACTAAGTCAGAGTCAAAGAAGAAACTTGCTGAGGATGCCAAAGATAGAGATAGAGAAAAGGATCGCTTGGAACGACTAAAAAAGGGACTTTCCCTGCTTAAAAATGGCTGGCCTTCCGATTTGGAGCATCCGTTGTACGATGTGGACCTGGCAATTATTCTTTGTGAGATGAATGCATTCAAGGAAGGCTTGTTATTTCTGTATGAGAAGATGAAGCTCTATAAAGAAGTTATTGCTTGCTATATGCAGGCCCATGATCATGAGGGGTTGATAGCATGTTGTAAGAAGCTGGGAGATTCAAACAGTGGAGGAGACCCTTCTCTTTGGGGAGATGTGCTAAAGTACTTTGGTGAGCTCGGGGAAGATTGCTCCAAAGAAGTAAAGGAAGTGCTGACATATATTGAGAGGGATGATATTTTACCTCCTATTATTGTTCTCCAGACACTTGCTAAGAATCCATGCCTGACTCTTTCAGTGGTAAAGGATTATATTGCTCGAAAACTTGAAAAGGAATCAAAGTTGATTGAAGAGGATCATCGAGCTGTTGAGAAATACCAGGTCAGTCTTTGAAATTATGTGCAAATTTCCTATGTTTATTCATACTATACAAGTTGATACTAAGAAAATGATAAAGTTTAACCCAATACCTAGGCTTACGTACTAGCGAATTACTCTTCAAGTGATTCTGGATTTAGAATTATATTACTACGGGAAAAAGTAGAGTTGCATTTTTTTTTTTAATTATGAATTTGGGGAGAGTTTCTATTCCTTAGAACTACTGCTATAGAAAGAGCTCTAGTCTGTAAACGGTGTGCTAGTCGCTACGTCTAGAGGAGTAGAGATTTCTGCTAGAAAAGGAATTCAGAGAGGGAATAGGATAAAGAGAGATGCAACACCTTAGGTAAAGTAACTTTGAAATATTAATTTTGTTAATGTCTTCTCATCAATGAAATAGAGACATGCAAGACCTGCAGTGAATTAACTTCTGAAAGTAAAGTTGGCACATCGATACCAGATGTACGCTTATATAACTATATTCTAGCACCTCTTTCTTACCAACTAATTCGCAATGAATTCCTAAAATAATGAATAGCCTAAATTTTAGGACATCTAAGTATGCCTACTTATTGGGCTTATTTAGCATTCCCTATACTTAATGTACGGAGCCTTGGTCGAGTAAGTAAACTCCCTCACCTGTAGGAAAAATAAGTTCTTCAGACCTACGAATCGCTGATTAAAAGGGGGATTTGTTCGCTCAACTGGAAAGGAGACCTAACTCATTCTGGGGCTATTAGTGAGACTGATACATATGCACGTAAAGTCTTTCAGTATTGGAATAAAATATACACTCCTATTAGCAATTTTTAATTCTGTTATTTATCTTGTTGCACAGCTGGTTGTCTATCTTATTTGGGCCTAGGCTGCTAATACACGGCAACTACTATTTAAACAAGCCCATCATAATTATGGAATGGCCTTCAGGCCTTCAGAAAAGCATAATTGAATATCTTTTGGGGTATAAATATGAGGGCTGACCAAGTCACCAAAACATGTGATTATAGAAAAGGGAGTTGGTGTTCTCTCTGATTACAGGAGTTGGTGTTCTCTCTGATTACAGGAGTTAGTAGATTTGGACTGTTTCCAGTCTAATAAAATATAGATTCTCCTTCCTAAGAATACTTTGATTACCCGATAAGTTAAAAGTACATTGTAATGCGTTGCAGCCTTTTGCAGTTAAGATGTTATAGATATCTGCGATACATGTAGAAGACCACAACTCACAGACTGAAACCTGTTTTTTTTTTCCTTCTCTTGCATATGTGAAAGTGGTACTTGTGATACTAACCATAACCATATTGATACCCCATTATGCAGGAAACCACCTTAAACATGAGGAAAGAAATTCATGATCTTCGGACCAATGCGAGAATTTTTCAGCTTAGTAAGTGTACTGCATGCACTTTCACTCTTGATCTCCCTGCTGTCCATTTTATGTGCATGCACTCATTTCACCAGCGGTGCCTTGGTGACAATGAGAAAGAATGCCCTGAGTGTGCTCCCGAGTACAGATCTGTCATGGAGATGAAGAAAAGTTTAGAGAACAATTCCAAAGACCATGACCTCTTCTTCCAGCAGGTAAAGAATTCGAAAGACGGCTTTTCTGTGATTGCGGAGTATTTTGGGAAGGGTATCGTTAGCAAAACAAGCCCAACAGAAGCTCAAAAGACAGCAAATTTTCCCTCCAGAAATGGTTTCTGAAAAGTTAGCTCCGTCTGTCAATTGCTTTAAAATTCAGTTAGTGTTATCAAAATATCTTTGCCAGAGTCTTGTACAGAAGCTATGTATATTAAGTGCCATATCGATGTATTGGCATAACCCAGAAAGATAAACAAGAGACTCGGAGAAGAACATAAGTTTTGCTCGCTAAGAAGAGCGTCTCAAGAAAAAGGCTGCCACAGTGCAATGTTTGTGAAATCCATGGTCTTGGTTTTGCAGTTGACATCATTTTTACCTGACATAATTTATTTTTTTATGATGTGAGGTTTGTAATAATTTGTATCAAATGAGCTTGGTTGTTCTTTTGTTCTCTTTTCATCTACAAATGAAATTGGTTGTGAAACACATGATAAGGTCTGAACTCTGGAGTAAATACTGTTGCTTATGATGTGTTGGAAAGATTGACTTTGAATAGATGTTCAGTACAAAAATCTAGCATCTCAAACACCAGTTTATAAGAAAGAACCAAAGAAAATCATTAAGAAAAAACAAAACTGTTTAATGTATGGCAATTCATTTCAGTCTCCACCACAACCACCACCGCATCCACCATCACCACCACCACCAACGTAAACAACACCGTAAGAACCCGCTGCAGTATCTGCCTTATCTCTTTTCTTTTGATGCAAAGCAACTGCTGTATCTAGATAAGTAGCCCTAGTAGGAATAGCAACGGTTTGGCCGACTGTGGCACCAGATTTTTTTGCTTCCTCATATTTGCTCCTTCTAAAAAAAAATTGCTTTTAGAAAGCAAGGCTTTATTCAAAATTTCTTAATTTCTGAAAGCAAGTCCTGCATTAGCTTTTGATTGACATAATCTTTTCCAGAATGCATTTAGATTTTTGATGTCCTCCCCAAAATCTTCTATGAAAATTACCTAATTTCTGAATCAAGTTTGAAAATTCCCCATCTGATGCATTGGAGGAGAGTGAAGAACAAACTTGCTCATAGTTGTTCTGCTAGCTTGAGTTAAGGTTTCCAAAAAAAAATCACTATTGCAGCAACCACAAAACTCATGAAAAATTTCGAGAGAACATACCCCTCACATTTTGCATATTTACTTTTGGAAATTTGTTTGACGAAGTAATTTTTTAGGAATAAAATTTGAAAACAATTTCTCAATTTTTTTTAATTTTGTTTATGAAGCTCTAATTCTGGTATCTAAATATACTTTTATTTTAGGAGAATTTCTAGCTTTTTTTTTTTTTTTTTTGACTAATGGAGAATTTCTAGCTGCTACAATTCAAATTAATATGCTAACATTTGCGTCAGTGTAATTGACACTTCCGGGCAATCAAATGTAATTGACACCAAACCTGCAAACCCTGTCGTCCATTGCCTTAATGGGGGTAGGTAACCCATCTGCATGCTCCAAAAGAAAGTACGTTACTAGTAGTGATCCCTATGCTAAAGCTAAATCTTACATTAAGATAATAATCACATCTGCATTTTCCTAAAGCCAGAAAGTGCCACTGCCCAACTAATATGCCCTGTGCTAAGCCAAATTTGGCACTTCCTCTCTTGGTCTGTAGTGAGAAAAGCTACATATATGTATTGGGATTCGCACCTTTCTTAATTAAATCCTCCTTGTCTAAATGATCTACAATCATATATCTCGTCACCAATCCTTTTCGCCGATCATCTACATATATGTTCCAAGAACTTCACCACTTAATATTCCATATGTTGTAGTACTGCGTTTCAGCTCGTGGCTACACACTTAGTCAATGTATGTACTAATGATCTCTAAAATCAATTTTGTTGTGGCACTCATGATGGAAACTCGTGGCCCCGTAACAGAAAGTGCCCAACTACTACCCCTACATATGTATTATGGGGCCGTAACATTTTTAAATATTTTCCTATATTGGATGCATAGATTACGATATGAATCATAAGAAGATACGAATCTCTGACCTTACCTTTAAGAATCTCATTAACTTGGTTAATGCAGTGTGTTTTAAAATATAGTGATAAAATTATTGGATGATGATGTCAACTATCTAAGTTTAAAATTTATCCACATCCGATAATAAAAATTCTAAAAAATAAAATAAAAATATAGGCTAACTAAAAACTTAGATAACTATGCTAATTCAAATTAGCAAATGGAGTCTAGCAAATAAAAATTGGCTAATGGAGCGGTACATCCAAAATCTTTTTACATAAGACCACCATATTTTACATAAGGCCACCTTATGATCTACATTTAATCATGTATGCCACCCAAGTATTCCAAAAGCAAAAAGTGCACTACTACGAATATTCCATATCTAAATAGGGTCATATATTGACATCCACGTTCATACAATTCCGGTGAGGACATTGTGTTACCATCCATCCAATTTTTTTATTTTTTATTTTTTAATGGAAATTTTAGAGGAGATTTCGTGAGATCCAAAATTTTAGAGTGGACACTCTAATCTATTCACCCAGATGAATCAGGTTTTTGGCCAACTAAGATTATTTGGGTTGGTTTACAATTATATTAGTACTATATTAAAATTTGTTGCTTATATTATCTTGGCATCAGTTTTTTTAATAAAATCTAAAAAATGATAAATTTGAAACTAATGTTTTGGCAGAATGTTCTCTTTCAGTGTTTTACACTTCTATTAAAAATGAGCATCGTTCAAGACGTTTAACCTCATCCTTTTAACGGTTAAGTTAAAATTAATAGACAATAAAGTTTAATATTTCGATATGGATTGTTTTTTTGGAAGGAATATAAACCTTTGTAACATAAAAATATCGTTAAAAAAATAGTTTTAATTTTAATCTTGGGTTTATAAAAAAAAGTTGGTGCCGAAATTGTGAGATAACGTGATAAAATGAGAATAACGTGTCATCAAATCCTCCTAGTTATTTCGTACTCCCTCTGTCCCACAAAAAATGGATCTTTGGTATTTACATAATTTTTAAGAAAAACATAAGAGATTGATTATTTAGTATTTTTTCCTTATTTATTTTTATGTGTAAAAGTTTCGAATTGGCAAATCTCATAAACTAAAAGACGGTATTTTGAAAATATTATACCGCTAAAAATCTAAGTCTTACGCACGAGTATAAACATGATTAAATTCTTTACAGAAGAGAAAATTTAAATACTACTAATTACTAGTTAGGATCTACTTAGAGAAAGGGTCTTCCTCCACATACCCCTAAAAATACTATTAATACCCCTTTATCTAACTATCCTTTCAATTAATCTTCTTACCCCATCTCAACCAAACACTCTACAAAAAAAAAAAAACTAATTTTGCCTTCTTCTTCGTTGAAATTCAATTAACACCATTATATAATTTTTATTGTTCTTCTTCATCAAATTGATATTGACCAATAAATATGTATGAGTACGATTTTGACAAAGATAAAAAGCAAATTACTACCTTCATCCATTAATGGTAGTGATGTAAATTGATTATAAAAAACAAATTAGGTTTTTAAGATCAATGGATTCTAGATAAAAATAAATAAAATCTAGATCTAATTTTTTTTAATTCCAAAATAAAAAAAATCTAAGGATCTTTTTTCTTTTTTTGGTCTATTATTTAACTGTACAATCTCTAAGCAAATAACTAGTTTTACTAGTTTAATGTTTACTAAAAGAGTTTGTATAATCATGAAGTAAATAAAGCGATTTTATCTAAATATTATGGCTCTAAAAATGTTTCTTCACTTCATAAGTTTTAATCACCAATAATAGTAGAAAGAAAACATTTGGAAATAGGAAATAAGTGATATTAAGAAAGATGATTTTTAATAAGGTGCGTTTGTTTTTGTTTTTACAAATTCACAGATTGAAATAACTACTCCCTCCGTCCCCAATATAAAGGTGAAAAAGTGAGATTTTTTTGGATTAAGATTTTTTTTGTTTTTCAAAATTTCATATTTTTACTTGATTTACCCTTACCAATACAATTAATTAAATTTATCTAGAAAATATCGATATATTAAGAGCATTTATCCCATTAAAATATTAGATTAATGTAATTGTCCTTGAAAATTGCAGTAAGCATTAACTATTTGTTGATAGTTGATACCCATATTCTTTAATAAAAATATATATAGAAAAAATCACATTAGAATTGGTTTTTTACCTTCTAATGGAACCAAAAAATATTAATTCTCCGTCTTTTTATTAGGGACAGAGAAAATAATTCATAAGAAGGTATAGATAGTGTTTTTGGGGTATATACATGGAGCGTCTAGAGAAATAACATAATAGTATAAAAATAAAAAGTATCATTTAATTTGGGACAACAATAAAAAAGAAGGCTTATTTTTTTATTTTATTTTTGTGACTCATGGGGGGAGTGTAGATGCCCCTTGATGGTCATCTTATGTTGACACCCCACGATGTAAACCCCCGGAGCTTCCAAGGGTATTGGTGTCACGTCAAACAGAAACACCCAAAACTAGAGAAAAGAAAAACCCTACTGCTAGTGCTCTCCCACTCACAGGTACTCAGAACAGAGACGACGACAACGATATGACTGTGGAAGTTTGTTAGTCCTTTTTCATCATCATCATCAATATAAACTGAACTCTCTTCCCTCTGCAAGCACATGTGATTGGGTTATATATTGATTGACAGACACTGATCAGTCCATCAGAAAAGGGTCTTCATATATACAGAGGGTTTATCATTATCTTTTAGATCATATCTCAATTCAATGGCGGAAACAACTAATAAAGAGAAGTTATTGGATAACCATACTGAGAAACATTTTACTGCAGGTGCAATTGTGAGAGATGTGATTATTGGTGTTTCAGATGGTCTTACTGTTCCCTTTGCTCTTGCTGCTGGTCTATCTGGTGCTAATGTTGGTTCTTCTATTATTGTTACCGCTGGTCTCGCTGAAGTTGCTGCTGGTGCCATATCCATGGGTCTTGGAGGGTAATCAAATCCCCATTTTGATTCTATTACTGTTTTTTCTTATATGGGTTTGTAAAATTACCCCCTTAAATTTTATTGGATTTCCAATTGTTGATTTTTTTTTTTAAATTGAATTGTAATGGGGGTTAATGCACACAGGTATCTTGCAGCGAAAAGTGAAGAGGATCATTACTACAGGGAGCTGAAGAGGGAACAAGAGGAGATCATCAATGTCCCTGATACAGGTCCTTGAATTTCTTTATTCTAGTTCAATTGAGGCATTGCTGTATGGATCACATCATATTTGCATCAAATGCATCAAATTGTTTTGTATTTTTTTGAATATTTTTGGGATTCAAATCGGACAAAATGGGGTTTGATACCCAACTTTGTAATGTTGCAAAATGCCACATTACGCGTTTGTTTGGGATTTTTTTAAAAATAAACAGTTTGAATTGAGACCCGTGAGAGGAAACTAGATGGAAATGTTGTGTGTGCATTTCAAGGTACTTAAGAAAATAAAATTGTAGTCTGTTTGTTGATCTTAATACAGTCTTAGGCCCTGGATGCCCCCTCGAGCCTCAATGCAGCTCTAGCTGCACCTCATTTCAGGGATGAGGTCTGTGGTGAATTATACAACCAACATGATGGTTGAAACTTTTCATAGTTCACTGCTATGTTATTGATTCATCATTTCCTCTTCCAGTAGAAAGTATGTACAAATACTCATTGGTTTCACTATGTAAAACAATCATTTGTTTCAAATTTCAGAGGCTGCTGAGTGTGAAGAAATTCTAGCAGAGTACGACCTACAGCCACATGAATATGCACCACTGATTAATGCTCTTCGGCAGAAACCCCAGGCATGGCTGGAATTTATGATGAAGTAAGTATATATGTGATAGTATGAAATTCAACGTTTTTATGAACCAGTTTTAACAGACAACCGACAGTAGTCCTAAAGTGACTTTTACCGCTCACAAGAGGGCTAGAATGTACAACTGCAAGTATGCACAGATTTAGATTTTATAAAGCTTACCAGTTACTACATGAGCTTTAAGTTCCATCTCTATTTTTACTTGGAAATCGTCGTTATAGTCGGATATTAGTCACATATCTGGCACAAAACTCTTCTACAGCAACTGGTACAATTATAAATTTACTGGTAAATTAGAATTATTAAACTTTCCGTTAGTTTAATTTTGACATTTCCCTGACAGGTTTGAACTCGGACTAGAGAAGCCAGATCCAAGAAGAGCATTAGAGAGTGCATTTACGATTGCATTCGCTTACATTTTAGGTGGATTAGTACCTCTCTCTCCATACATTTTCATCCCGGACGCTATGAAAGCTATGCTAACCTCAGTGGGTGTTACTTTAATAGCATTGCTGTTCTTTGGCTATGTTAAGGGTCGCTTCACTGGAAATCGACCTCTCAGAAGTGCTTTTGAGACAGCTCTAATTGGGACTATTGCCTCTGCTGCAGCTTATGGAATAGCTAAGCTTGTACAAGCAAAATAACCTAAAGATAACCCGCCAATGCTACTAATTTGTTTTTCTTTTCTTATCCTTATGAATTTTCCATTTTGGACGAAGTTTTTCAGTTTCATTCTCATTTTCTGCTATCAATTGCCTAATGTTATCTCATATTCTACTTTAAATGGAATCGTCTTTTGTCGTCTGCTTAATTTCATCCTTAAAGAGTTATGGTTCTGAAATCATCTGTCACATACAGTAGTAGGCGCACCTATAAATTTCCCCGAGCACTTAAAGCTTATAAGATTCTTATCATCCCTCCAGAAAAGCAAAGTTATGGTATCTTGAGATTAAACAGAGTAAAACAGGGGAAAGTTGGAACTTGGTTTTCAAAACAGCATCTCCACGCCTTCCCGTTACGCGCGTGATATCTTTGCAGATTCTATATTGTTGTCATGTTCTTGTTTTGATATCAGAATGCATCTCAAAAAGTGGTACATTTTTAATCTTTTATGACTCTTCAAAAGAAAACCATAAACGTCATCCTCAACTTGTTCATGGTGGGGAGACCTACTTCCCTCCTGTGCTATGTGCCCTAAACACTAAAGTTGGTCCAGATTAAACTTCAAGAATTCAATCTAACATGGGTCACTAAATGAAGATTACATTCCCAAATGGGAATTCTGCCATTGTTTGGAAATTGGTGTATCGGACCTATAAACGAGCAAAAAATTCATGAGTTTCGAGTAAACAAAGACAGGTCCAGGAGGCTGACAGTAAATAGCGTCGGCAGTCCGAAAATCCAAGCTCATTCATTACCCTCAAAGTCAAAGTTCTTCGGGGACTCCGTTGTGGCCAAAAGAATTTAATAATAAAACAAAGACCCTGGAAAAGGCTACCGATCTGCTTTAACTATTGGCATGAGCCAAACCGGAAGTCTAGACTAAAATATATAAACAGAGTTTGATTTAACCCAGTGGGTCAAGGTGTAAGTAATATCATTGTTAATCCTTATAAGATTTCTTTTGTTTTACATTACTTGATAAGCTTTATACAAGAGAAGATAGAGTAACAGACTCCCTGGTCTGTGGGTAAGTTACAGAAGTTGTTCCTATAATGTAGGGTTGTTACTGACTTGACTTGTTCTTGTGCAGGTAGTCAGGGATGTGAGCTGTGCCTGTTATCATGCCCCCTCAAGATGGACCACGAGAGAGAAGTCCAATCTTGGATTTTAGTTGTAGAAATCTTGAACTTGGTAAAGGTTTTGTAAGTGCATCCGCTAGCTGATCAGCAGATGAAACATGTGCTACTCGCAATACACCTTTTTGGACCTGATCTCTTATGAAGTGAAAATCAATGGCGATGTGCTTCATGCGCGAGTGAAAAACCGGATTTGCACAAAGTTGTGTAGCTCCCACATTGTCACAATAAATCACAGGACAGGTAGACAATCGAATTCCCAGATCAGTGAAGAGAGAAGTCAACCAATTGAGTTCAGCTGCAGCATTTGCCACAGCCCTATATTCCGCTTCAGTCGACGATCGGGCTACTGATCTTTGTTTCTTGGAACTCCAGGAAATAGGATTGCGTCCAAGGTAGACAATATAGGCGCTGGTAGAAGAGAAGTCTTCCTTGTTGCCCCCCCAGTCTGCATCCGAGAACACTTGTAACTCACTGTTGGTATGGATGTGATCAGAAAAGGCATGTAGCTGTAGAGGAGATTCCCTATACAGTTGAATACCTTCATTGATTGTGCCGCAAAGATAACGTAGGAGACGTTTAACAAACTGCCAATGTGTTGTTGTGGGTGAATGCATGTATTGTGATAACTTGTTCACTGCAAAACTCATATATGGTCTGGTGATTAGAAGATATTGTAAACAGCCGACAACATTTCTGTACTCAGTTGGATCTGCCAACGGTGAGCCAGAGTGTAGGGACAACTGTGGTGTAGTTGGAAGTGGAGTGAATACAGGTTTGGCATCTAGCATTTTTGTTTTTGTTAAAATATCCATGATGTAGCGTTTTTGGGACAGTAGAATACCTTGTTGGTTTGGTACAGCTTCCACTCCCAGAAAATATGACAATGTGCCAAGATCCTTAATAGAGAACCGATGTGCTAATTTTGCAATAAACCGATTAACACAATTAGTGTTGTTCCCAGTGATTATCAAGTCATCCACATACACCAAAATGTATATAAGTGATGTAGAAGTTTGAAGCACAAACAATGATGTATCAGCATATGAATTTTTGAACCCAGAGTGAAGTAGAAACATACGTAGCTCATGATACCAAGCCCTTGGTGCTTGTTTTAGCCCATAAATCGCTTTACGTAACTTGCAAACAAATGAAGGCTTGTCCTGATCAACAAAGCCCGGTGGTTGTTTCATGAAAACTGTTTCGGATAAATTACCTTGTAAAAAAGCATTGTTGACATCTAGTTGACGAAGAGTCCAATGTCGAGAGATAGCCAAGCTCAGAACAACTCTGATTGTTGTTGGTTTAACAACTGGGCTGAAGGTGTCCATGTAATCTACACCTGGTCTTTGATGAAATCCTTTTGCGACCAATCTGGCTTTGTACCTGTCAATGGAACCATCAGAATTACGTTTAATACGAAAAATCCACTTACACCCAACAACATTTTATCGTGGGTCCGGCGGTACTAGATCCCAAGTGCCATTGGTTACTAATGCATTGAACTCGTCTGACATGGGCTTGCGCCAATGGGGTTGTTGAAGTGCTTGAGACACTGTTGTGGGTTCCGTAGTAATAGTCGAGGTTTTTTGTGCGGCAAGGTTCATTTTTCTGATGGGTTTGTGGATCTGGTTCTTGGCTCTTGTAGTCATTGAATGAGGCTTATGTTGTGGACCTGATGGGTTAACAGCTTGTATTTGTGTTTGTGTAATGGGCTGTGAAACAGGAGATGGATGTTGATTTCCTGTTTGCTGGGCTGAGTCAGTTCTGTCTGAGTTCATACCTGGAGTTTCACTTGATGTTGAGGCTGTACACCTGAGTCCCTGGTCAAGTTCCACCGCCGATGATGGAATGAGTGGCCGCTGCTGTTCTGGTTGTACTACATGAATTGGTGGAGGTATCCATGTATCGATGTAATTTGCTGGTTGAAGATCTTGTGATTTGGATAGTGTTTCATATGGAAATTGGGTTTCTATAAATTTCACATTCCTGGAGACATAAATCTTCTTGTTGGTTGGGTCTAGGCAATAGTAGGCACTCTGAGTTAGAGAGTAGCCTAGGAATATGCAAGGTGTGGATTTGGATTCTAATTTATGTGATGTATATGGTCTAAGCCATGGGTAGCATAGGCAACCAAAGATTTTCAAGTTTTGAATAATTTGGTGAAGTCTGAAATATCACTTGGTAAGGTGACAGTAGGCGCAATGTTGGTGTTGGAAGTCTGTTGATTAAGTAGACAGCAGTTGCCAATGCATAAGGCCAGTAGGTAAGGGGTAGAGAAGCATGAGAAAGGAGAGCCAGACCTGTTTCAACAATGTGAAGGTGTCGTCTTTCAGAAAAACCATTGTGTTCAGGAGTGTGTGGGGGGGTAGTAAGGTGTGAAATTCCTGAATTTGAGAGAAACTCTCTGAGACTGATGTACTCACCACCATTGTCAGAGTACAGAGTTTTGATTTGTGTGTTGAAGTAGTTTTCAGTGAGTGCCTTGAATTTTATGAAGATTTGTTTTACTTCTGATTTATGGTGTAAGGGGTAGAACCATATGTATTTGGTAAAATGATCAACAAAGATGACATAGTACTTGAACTTTGTAGATAGCACTGGTGATGTCCAAACATCAGAGAAAACTGTTTCAAGTGGTTGGTTAGAGACAATGGAGGAGGTAGAGAAAGATAACTTGTGACTTTTATTGCAATTGCAGGCATTACATGAAAGATTGGATGACATTTTAGGAAGCTGTCCTAAGTTATTTGTGGAAACAATGTGTTGTAAAATAGGATAGGAGGGATGCCCAAGTCTTTGATGCCAGCAGAAAGTGTTGAGCTTCATGGTTGAAAAAGCATACTTTGTGTGTGTCAGTGGCCACTCATAAACACCATCTTTAGTTGGTCCTGTCATCAGGGTTTCTCCTGTGCATAGCTCCTTCACAAGAAAAGAACAAGGTAAGAATTCAACTGACACATTATTAGTTTTGCAAAACTGAGAAATTGATATGAGATTTTTTTTCATTGAAGGCACACACAAAACATCATCTAGTTTGAACAGTTTATTAGATGTAGGAAGAGGATGTGAACCAGTATGAGTTATTGGGAGATTGCTGCCATCTCCAAGCATGATATCATCTTGGCCCAAGTAGGGTGAGTGTAGAGAAAAGGTTGTCAAGGTCTGTGGTGACATGGTGAGATGCACCTGTATCAAGTAACCATGCAGGATTGGAGGTGCTGTTGGTAGTTACATTAGCCTGTGGTTGCCAAGGTGAAGGTTGTTGAGTTGTTGTTGTGTGCTCTATTGGTACTAGCCGAAAGGATGGGCATTTTTTTGCTGTGTGGCCCTGGACTCTACATATCTGACACAAACCAAGATATGGCTTGAGCTGTCTTGGTTGTTGGAACTGTGGAGGTGTATTGATTGGTGGTTTTTGTGTTCTGTAATGACTGTTTGATTGAGTAAATTGGTTGTTGTTGTTCCTCCAGTTATTGTGTGATGTTGGTTGAGAACGCCTGGGTGCATTATACCTGGTTGTGACATTGGCAGATGCAGGGAAATGATGTGGTGCTGTGGTTTTTGTCTGGAGAGAAACCTCAAAATTAAGAAGCTTTTCACGGAGTTCTTCAAATGTTATGTTGGTGTCTCTTGCTTGAACGGCTCTAACCAACTCCTTGTAGTCATCATTGAGTCCATCCAGGATTCTATCTGTTATTTCTTCAGCATCAATTGGTGCACCAAGAAGGGCTAAGTCATCTGATTTGGTTTTTATTGACTGCATGAACTCAGTGACAGTAAGAGATCCCTTCTCAATATTTTTGAGTTGGTGTTTTAGCTGTTTGATTCTACCTCTAGATGGCTTTGCATATGTATTGGCAAGGGTTGTCCAGGCTTGTTGAGATGTGTTAGATTGTGCTATGAAAGGTATGATTGAAGGTGATAGAGAGCCAATTAGTGCATTGAGAATTAGTTGATCTTGTCTGTTCCAGAGGTTGTATGCTGGATTGTTTGTTGTTGTTTGATCAGTGGTAATTGTTTGTGGTGGGAAGGGAGTGGTTCCATCTACATAACCAAGAAGATCATAACCCACAAATAGGGTTTTGAACTGAAGTTTCCAGGAGATATAGTTGGTTGTAGTTAGCTTCAATGGGGCTTGTGCAGCAACATTGATACTGACAAGAGTTTGGTTGGGATTGTTGGTGTTGAGAATGGGGTTGTTATTGGTTTCTGCCATTGTGGTTGGAATGAAAAGAGAAAAAAAAAA
>JAJJMC010029626.1:0-11677 GCA_023531435.1 Papaver californicum | reverse complement strand
AAAAAAATAAACAACCCATAGCTAAAGTATCTAAGATTCGTTATACACATATTACACATATATCTGATTGAATTAAAAAGTCTCGTGTAATCTTGTGTACCTTGACAGTTCTGAGTTAAAAAGTCAAGTTCACACGAATCAACTGAGTTAAAAAAGAACAAGTGAACCCCTATACGATTATTACGTAAATGACGGACAATTTTCCGGTTAAATTTTTACTGTTCCGGTAAGCTACAAATAATAATGAGAAGTTTCCGGAGGACTCCATTTATTTCCACCAAAATGTCACAAAATAAACAAGTGAAGTGATTGAGTAGTTTTTGGAGGTACTAGTAAGTGACAACACATGAGATAAGAGGACCCCAACGATCTTGAATTAAAAATACTGTCTGTGTCATGACACAGTGGTTCCTCCTCCTCGGATATTCTGCAAGATTTTATAATGTTGATTTAACAAACGTACACTGTTTCTCACAGTAGTAGTCCTTTTTTTTAATGAATTCGACTAATTTTACTAACTATCTTTTTGGTTTTTTACCACTTTTCCTAATTTGTTACCGTCACTGTAGGTTTGGTTGTTGTACTTTGTAATTTTTCTCTGTTGTGATCAAATTCTTATGTCACATATGGGTGGATGTCGACAGTGGAAGCAACAAATGTGGGTGTGATCCCATGGTGAAAGTTAAGTGCAGTGCCTATATATATATATATATATATATATATATATAGCTAGTAGGATCATTGAGACATCCATAGGAAGTATGATCGGATACGGTTGTAGCTAAAGACCGAAAACATGTGTGAGGTGGGATAATTGAACCACTTGATTTCACGTGGTATTGCTCATTGAGCATGTGCACCTTGTATTAAGAGCTACAAATGGATTATGTTGGATGGCTCCTTTGTTATCCAGAGGATCAAATAAAAAATAATACTATCTTTATCCCACCAAATGAGTTACTATTAATTTTTTATTTTAGTATATTATAAAAAATGATATTTTTTTGTCCCAAAAAAAATGAAATTATTATTTTTTTATTTTAACACTGTATAACTTGGTTTTTAATTTTTTATTTTAGTATATTATAAAAAATGATATTTTTTCGTCCCAAAAAAAATGAAATTATTATTTTTTTATTTTAACACTGTATAACTTGGTTTTTGATATGGGATATATAAGGAAGTAACTAACACAACCTTCCATAGGTGATAATTACCTGTGACGAAACTACTAGGTGACTTAGAGCAACTGCAGCGGTCGTTCTTTGGTCCGATTTTGTGAGACACAACGGACGACTAAATGTGGTATTTGGTCCAGAAATTGAACAGTATCCGATCAGATTTAGTCAAGAAACTGGACCAAGACCAAAACAGATATAGTCTGACGCTCATGTAAGACAGCATTTTCCCAAAAACGCCATTGTACGAGGACGTTTATAAACACAAACGTCATTTCTGAAAGACGTTTATCAAAACGTTTCTAAAGAACAACGTTTTTAAAACGTTGTATTAAAAGAGCGTTTCTGAATTGAAACGTTGTACTAAAAGAGCGTTTTTGAAACGTTGTTTTGAAACGTTGTACTAAAACGACGTTTCTGAAACGTTGTATTAAACGTTTATTAAGAACAGCGTTTTTGAAACGTTGTATTAAAACAGCGTTTTCAAAATTAACGGTCCTCTACACCAACGTTTAGGCTTTCAAACGTTGTTATATGTGGCCTTTTTTTTTTTGAAATGCTGTTTTAGAAGAGCGTTTGAGTTTTGACGCTACTTTTACTAGGACGTTTTTCTATGTTTTATATCAAAACGCTTCAGTACAGTAACGTTTGACGTTTGAGTACATAACGCTTCATTACAGGAGCGTATGTTCAAAACGCTAATCTAAATGAACGTCAAAAACATAACGTTTGTCTAGTTAAACGTCTGTGTAATATACGTCACTTTAATATAGCGTTTGATAATTAACGCTTATTTACAACAGCGTAATATCATATTTAGTCATGTTTTCGTTGCGTTTTTTTTTTTAAACGACCAAACAGATTTGGTCTTTGATCGATGGTCTGGTCCAACCGCTGCAGTTGCTCTAAGGCGAGTATACCAAAGAGTAAAGACTAAAAAAAATTGATTTTTTTTCAAGTTTTCCACAACGTGTTATAGATTAAATTTGATCGCACGTTCATTAGGTAGAGCGTATGTTACAAAACGTTGTTGTAGAAGCACGTTACTGGACACGGAAGTTCATCTAACAAAGCGTACTATATTGGACGTCCCTTCACGGGAGCGTTTCATATTCTGGAATCAGACGCAACTATACAAGAGCGTTTACATTTTAATACGCTTCTGTGGGTGGACGTATAATAAACGTTTACACCAATAAGCGTCTGTTAAACAAGCGTTGTATTGGGTGAGCGTCTACATATTAAACGTTGTACTGTGTGGACGTTTAGTGATAAACGCTCTTCCTACTGAACGTCTACCCAAAAAACGTCTACTCACATAAGCGTCTACCCACAAAACGTCTACGGACGCCCACATAGAAGAGCGCATAGTTAACGTCCTTCTAAGGGAGCGTATTTTCTAAAGAAAACAAATCGTAAGAAACAATTCAAGAGGAATGAAGTCTTCCCCCACTTCTATCTCACCTCTCCACATTCCTCTCTATCTCTCCACTTCCCCTTTATGTCTGCCTCCAGAACTCCCCTCCTCTCAAAGTTCTGTTTCTCTTTCTTTTATATCAACCTAACACTTTCCTTTTGCGGCGCACCAAACACGAGAGTCAAACTGTCTCACCTCTTACTTCCAAGTGCCAACTTCACACTCGGTACATTTTTTAGCTCCTTCTATATTCTTTCTTCACTCCACCGAAAACCAACCAAGCCCCACTTTCTTACGTATTTCCAGCACCACCTCTTGCTACATCCTCCTTTTCACTTCTAACCTTGTTCTCCCTCTCCACTATTCCACCACTATTTTTCTGTTAAACCCTAATAAATAAGATAAAAGTACATCCATTTTTCTTAGTCATGATATTGCATTCTCAGTACATTCATTTATCATATAGGGACATAGTACCACATTAATAAGTATGCAGTGCTTCATTTTTAGATGTTCATAGACAATGCCATATACTCACACTAAGTAATGTATCATTTGCAGCCACGTTACGTGGTAAACCAAGTCACTGCTGGGGATTATGATTGCCCAAGGAAGATGTTAAATTTCTTAACAGAGCTACATGCTCCCTTCCCTCAATCTCCACATGAGCGCCCAGATGGGCCGTCTTCCCAAGTAAGCGTTTTGTTATGAACGCTATTCCATACGGACGTCCTATGAGACGCTTATTTGGGTTACGTTTGGGCATATAGACGTTATCATACGGGAACGTTATATCTTACGCTTCCCTTCTAAAATGTCTCATCAAACGCTTTTCTGGGTAAGCGTCTGTGTTTAATAACGTTTCCTTAGCGTAGCGTTTAGCGTAAACGCTCTTGTATTACAGCGTGCGACTATACTTTTAGTCGCGAGGAAATATAATCTGGTACTGTAGCTTTAGTCGTGGAAAACCAAATATACTTGTCTGTTGCGCTTGATATTAGACGACCAAAGAATAAATTTAATCTTTACTCTTTGGTATAGTCACCCGCTGCAGTTGCTCTAATTCCTTAAATTCCGTCCGTTAAACAGACCAACGACCGAGAAAATGAGACATAGAAGAAAATGAGTTCTAGCCGTAAACTTCAGGTTCAGTAAGGGTTTGCCGCTGTTGAAAGATGGGTTGTGAGTTATCGTGAAACAGGATTGAAGAGATCATGAATAAACAGGATTGAAGAGAAAAAGGGAAAATGAGAAAAGGTACTGATGAATGGTTTTGAATCGTTGTGTTTGATTGATTAAATTGAAGGTTTAATTTCACTAAACCCAGTATTGTTTATTCAATGAATGGTTTTGAATTATGGGTTTATTCAATTTTGTTTTCAATATGGTTTTGAATTATTGTTTCCCTTGAAGGTGAGTGTACACAGCGTGTATGCACGAGTTTAATGTTGATATCTCTAATTAAAGTTCAAAGTTGTCTGAAAAGGTTTGAGTTGTTGTTGTTGTTTTAAATCAGAACATACTCATTTGAATTGATATTGTTCTCATGCAGAGGTCTGTTAGCAAGAAAAATGTATGAAAGTGAATCAAGATGGTTAGTTCGACTTTTACTGTGAAATAATCACTCTCAAATACGGAGTATAATTGTAGCTTTCGAATTGGCTTTAGCTTTCCGAGTTATTTTGCATGTGCCACGAAGGTGTAATCAGTTGACACTAATGGTTGCGGCAATGGGGGCTCATGGGTAATATCGGTTACTATAGAGCTTTGATGCCATAATAATAAGCTCATGCAGGAAATCATGTTTTTGGTGTTTTTTGTATTTTAATTTATTTTGTTTTGAATATTGTGTTTCATTGATTGAATTGAATTCTTGCAGCGAAAGAGGAATTTCAAACATAAACAAGAGGAATGTTTGAATAAATGAAGACTTATGATTGCTGTTACTATTAATTTAGGTGGGTTTGAGGTGTGGTGGCGATGTTCATTCAGGATTGTTCCTGATGTATTGTGATTTATTCTGACTGTCGTCTACAACAAGCGCAAATTCAGAATTCTCTTCAAGGTCAACTACTTATATCTAATTAATCCTTTGTTATTCTTTATAGCAGCTAGACCTACTTTGTGATCCGTCACGATAAAGCTAAATGTTTAAAAATTTGGCCGTTTAAATGTTTCTGGCTGTGATCCTAGAATATTACTGGGGTTAGCTTCATCGTAAAGCTAAATGTTCAGATGATAAATTAATAATTGCTTATGCCAGTTTTAAATTTCATCAGTAGGATTGATGTTCTTCCTGACCCATGGAGCATTGCTGATGATCCAGAGTTCTCTTTTGGAGGACTTCCTATAGGTGGGATGCTTTCCGATTTCATAAACAACTGGGTTAATATTTTCTCTGTATTATTATTCAATGCTTATATTCTTATGACGTGAATTGCTGCAGATGCATCTTCATATTTTTTGCCTCTACCGATAATATAAAAAGTTACTGATGGTATGGCGTACACCAAATTGGTACTGCTTGCAAATGTAGACTATATTTCAGGTGATGCAGCTTGCAATATTGCTCTTCTTATATGGACTATATTTTTGGTGATGCAGCTTGGGATTGGAGTGTTTCAGAATTCTAAAATATGACATAGAAGCAGAAATAGGGACTAAATCACAGAAATGGGGACTGGTGACCCTTATTTTAAATGACTCTTTCTTTCTTAGATATGTAGGCGTGATAGAAATGGTTATGTAAGAGGCATGGGAGGAGGTCCGCCGAGGACTACGATGCGTGCTTCAACGTCAATTATAGAAACTCTTCGCGAAGTACAGCAAGAAAACAAGAGTATGCAGTCTGAAATCCATTTACTCAAAACACAGCATGGGACACACGTGCAAAATGGTATATCTACATCATCAAATCAATCTGCACCTCAGGTAAATTTTTTATGTGCAATCTTTAAATCTAATTTACGTTGCTGATTTAATTCTGTACTATAAACAACTCTTGCTATCCTAAGTTGCCCTAATACCCTATACCATTTAGTAGATCATTCTAATATCTCAACTGTTTCGAACGTTTACTTTTATGTTATTATGCTTTGATTAGATTTAAATGTTGAGCTGCTTTTTATATGTAGAAATTGTAGTAATGAACAGTTCATAGTCGATCTAGGATGTAGAAGTATTTTGCATATTTGAAAATTTCAAGATTGATGTTGTAAATTGTTTGCTGGAGTTATTGATGAACTTCGTATACTTGTTGTAGAATCGTAGTTCCTTATTCTTTTATGAATGGATATGTGATTCATTATTCTATCCTGAGGTTTCAAACAAGAATCAAAGCTGATATTTTTTTTTGTCAAACAGGTGTCAGAAAAAGATTCCTACTTTTCATTACTTTCACTTGCTCATGTATTTGATCAGATGATGGATAAATCAAGAATATAAAACGGGGGTGCCTCCATAGGATTCTGGAGAGGGGTAAGAGTTCTTCAGATTATGAATTCATCTGAGATGGAGGATTCGGGATTATTTAAAGTCTTGGTTACATGGGTTTCAATAGATACATTCAATTTCCAATATATGGTTATCAGGTACCTACCTCATAGAAGCAGGCATGTAATTGATGGGCATAATCAACTAAGTATAAACAAGCGCTATTAGTACATGCCAAAGCAGGGTATATGTTAGGGCGAGAGTGGATTAATAAGCGAACTTATCAGACTGTCAAAAAGTAGGTTAGTACATGTTTCTTCGTTGCACTAATTTAGTTAAGATGTCATCTATTTTACACGATTATGTATGAATTTGTGCAGAGGATGGATACTGAAAGGCTGAGCCATCAAACTATTATTACTTCAAATGTGGGACACCAAGTTTTGCTCATGAACCAGGCAGAGATATGGGAGAAGAAACAGGACGAGGAAGCACAAAAGATTCAGCAACTCAATGAAGTGAGTATCCTGAGTGTTCCAATTGACACAATCTAACACATGAAAAGTTTGAACTGTTCATTTGGTTCCATGTACGTTGGTGCTTTGAGCTTAATTTAGGTTTATGTTTGTGTTTGATTACTTTGATGTTTAATATCCTGGAAAGCTCATTTGGTTACACAACCGAAATTAATTCCCAATTTAATATTTAGTATGGGGATCAAGTTCCATGTATACGTCAAAGTGTAGGAAAAATAGAGTTAGAGGGTGCGTGGGTTAGAAGCGTTACCAGGCATGACAATTCTATCAGCCTGTTTAGAAGCTGTAAGCTGAATTAGAATTAGCATCTAAATGCTGCTTCATTAAGCTTTTTGTCCCGCTATGGATTGCTAACATTGGATGTTCATCCAGCCATCGTAATTTAGGTTAGCGGAGGAGGAGGGTTAGCAGGAGGTTACACAAAAGCAGCCAACACGTTTGCCAATCAAGTTTCTTGGGAACGACAGCCTGTTTCTGGTCAAGGAACTCGAAGAACCACTGAAGTGAAATATGGTTTGATCTGATTAACCATTATGACATGTAAGTCTTCATCTGCCTCTTTTATGTTTTTCGCTTAGTTTTAGGGTGAGTGTTAACAATTTTGGCATGGCGACCCCAACCCATTGTGAGAAACAAATATGGTATGTATCTCATTAATGTAGCATTTTTGCATGTCTCTGCGGCTCCGATTACATGTTGACTATGGTTTGAAGTTATTATATCCCTACCATCAGTTATTGACATTGTATCTTACTTGCTAGGCCTAGGGTATTTGGTTTCATCATTTGATGAGAGACAGAACAGTTCATGCATACCATCAACGAAAAGTCATAAACGAGAACGGGATTTGACCAATTTCACTCATGTTCCTACAACAAAACAGACAAATTACTGTAAAAAACATTTGAAAAGAAAATTTTAGATTCTTATTATTTAATTAGGCGACAATTCTTTCGTACTTCTCCATTGTTACCGATCAGAGGACTGATGCTCCCATTTTCACCATTGATGTAGCAAAATGATTGAAGAACAGACCTTCGGCACCTTAGGTGCTGTGCTTGGCACCTTAGTTGCTGCGCTTGGCTTCATTTGATAGGTTATCAGTCACATTGTGCATCTTCTCTGGCCAATGTTTTGTAATGAACTAGCTAGAAATGGTCAAGAGTATAGAGATCAGTGAAAGACTGTGATATAGTACGAAACTTCATAGGCTTTCATCTTCTCTGGAGTTCAAACTTGATTGCAACCATTAATAAAGGTTTCTTGCTTTCTAATGCTAGCATGAAATGGACTATAGAGAAACCATAAATCAACATGTGACAGCACAAAGACCACTGGACGTACAGGATATCTAGATTGTTGAAAAAAACACATATCCTCTTGAGACATTAAGTTGACAGTACATTAGTAACAATTCTCTTTGTTTTTATGTTATAATTTTTTGAACAAATGTTTTTATTTTATTTTTATTTAAAAAAAAAAAGAAATTCTCATCAAACGTAATTCATTTTTTTCCATTTAACCGATCTGCATTTTAGCCTGATATTTTATTTGTTGCAGATAGAAAATAAACAAGGAGATCTTGAAAGAGGGTGTGAAGATGAGCAAGCCTTATATAATATGGGTAGCAAAAAGGGTTGTGGCTCAAGATTTAGATGTACCTTTGACAATGTGCTAGCAGTATGTTGCACCTAATCCTGCGGTAAGCATGTGATCAAGCTATTGTGTTCTTATGATGTAATAATAGATCGATCTTTGGGATTTTATGAACTAAAACCCATTTGCTAATCTTATGTACCAAATAAGATGTGTTTATAATATTCCGCAGGCGTCACATGGAAATGGACTCCTTCAGTGTCATGTTAGCGAGTGTTATTTTCGTTGTCAAAGGTTTTTGTTTTTTTTTAAAAACCTGTCATTATATAAACATAATGTTTGGTCTGGAATCATTTGGAGCCCCTTCGAACCTGAATCCGATACATTTGACTGTCATGTTTAGTCTATGAAGAAATAGGAAACATTACATAAAATCTATGAATAAAAAAGTATTTTGTTGGCATGGTTGGATGAAACAATGTGATCACTGTATTTAATATCAGATTGAATTGTTCAATATGGTACCATGTTCTTTAAAGTAAATAATCGTTTATTGTGTCATGTACTCGAAGGCAATGAAAAGATGAGATTTGGGAATAGTAAAGGATGGTTCAGCATACATACATTAAACTTTCTTCTTGGTTAGTAATAAAAATGGTGTTGACTATCATCGTAAATAACTAAATATCCAAAGGCTCATGAGTATTTTTCTTAATTTTATTCATAACCCACAGGATTCAAGAATTCAAAAACTAAGAGTGATGTCGTTGGTATCATGGATCCACCAGTTTAGTTTTTTCTCATTCTACCTCTATTAGACTTTTTTTTTGCTACTTGACGCATACGTATATCGTTGAACATTCAACTCAAGCATATTGTATATTTGAACATAAGCAGTCATGTTAGTTGCCTATTAAGGTGGATGTAACCTTAGAGGTAAAGTTAAAGCTCAGTCTTTATTAGTGTTAGTCAATTGTCAAGGTCAAGTTGGTCAGTCAAGGGTACAGCTGGTTACAGCTGTAACCAGCTGGTTATAGTCTGTGTGTGTCATATAAATATATGTAATCGTTTCATTTTCTTCTTAATGAAAAATCTAGAAGAAATTACTCCTCTTCTATTAAATTTCTTATCATGGTATCAGAGCTTTTTTTGGGAAAACTCAACTTCATTTTCGATCTATGGAGTCTTTAATGATGTGCATTATATTCTTCAATATTCTTTAATAGTCTTTACTTCACATCCTTCAATATTCCTCCGAAATCAATTTGTTCAACATTCAAAATTAAGAGTCAGAGCAAGAGGCGATCAATATTCTTTTGAATCTTTTCTTTTTCTTCAGATCAAACAATCAATAATTTTTCATAAAAACATTCAAAACATCTGGATCTTGTTTCCATCAGATATTCTCTGTAAATAATTTCATAAACTTGTTCAACATCTTTTATGCCTATTACCAGAAGTATGGCGAATCGATCAGACACTTGTAATACCAATTTTACTGCATTTAATCTTCCTTTTACCAATATCTCCACCTTTGTCTCCATAAAACTTGATTCCACAAACTATCTCTTATGGAAGGATCGGTTCGAGTCCATTTTGATTTCTACAGATCTCTATGGCTATGTTAATGGAGAAGTTAAAGAGCCGCAATCAGAAATAAATCAAAGATGGTCTTCCAGCAACAAAATCCTAGGTGGGTACACTGGAGAAAGATCGATCGCTTTGTGGCTAGTTGCTTGAAGGCAACTTTCTCCTCAACTGTCTCCAGTGATGTTCTTGGTCTTACTTCTGCGAGGAAAATATGGCTATTTCTTGAAACAACCTTCAAACAGCAGTTTGCTGCTCGCAAAGGAATGCTTCGAAATCAGCTTAACAGTATTAGACGAGGTAACCAATCCATTACTCTCTATCTACATCATATCAAGATGATCTCAGACTCATTATCTGTTATTGGTGACAAGATCAGTGATGCAGATCTAACAATGCATGTATTAAATGGTTTAGGAAGGGATTATGACAACTTTGTTGTCTCTGCATATAATAGAGAATCCTCATATATTTTCTCTGAACTTAAGGCTAGATTGTTAATTAAGTCATGAGCGATGGTTGCAAGAACAGCATCAGACAACAACAGATTTATTTGACTCGCAAAATGCTTCTGTCTTCTATACCAAGAATGTTAGTCATGGATCAAAACATGGTGGTAATACTTTTAGAAGGTACAGGAATACCAGAAACACAACATCCAATTCTTATGTCTCTCCACCTACTAGTTCCTTTTCAAGATCTGTACCAATTTCTAATACTGCTGGAGCTAGGAGATCACAACGAGATTATTCAAGTGTTCAATGTCAGATATGTAGAAATATGGGTCACTATGCCAGTAGATGTTACTTCAGATACACCTCTCCAAAGCATCAAAGTAATTCTACTTCTGGTGATGATATTGCTGAGGTGCAAAAAGGCTTTTCTAGTCTTAATATTCATGGAGCTGACATGACTGATACTTCTTCTAATGCAACCTGGTTGCTAGATAGTGGAGCGATTTCTCACATGACTGGTGATGAAAATCTACTACACCAACAATCTCCTTATGTTGGCAAGGAGAAGGTTATGGTGGGCACAGGTAAGACTATTCCTATAACATCTTCTGGAACTTCATTCTTGCAAACACGTAAAACTAGATTTAGGCTAAACACTGTGTTGTTAGTTCCAGATCTTAAACATAATCTCTTGTATGTTGCTAAGATCACAAAGGACAATCATTGTTACTTTGTGTTAGATCCATTTGGATATGAGATTAGAAGCATGTCTGATGGGACTCTGTTGGCTAGTGGTTCTGTGGTAAATGATCTCTATCCCATTACTTGTATACCTTTTCCTTGTCACTCATCCTTTAATTCATCTCTTGTTTCTTCAACTTCATCTTTATGGCATGCAAGGTTAGGACATCCCTATCTCATATTCTGAATATTCTTCAATCATAAAAGCATATTAGTTCTCCTTCTGTTGGCTCCAGAAATTCATCTATTTGTCACCCATGTCAGTTAGCTAAGAGTAAAAGGCCTCCATTTTCAGTTATTTGCATCTCATGCACCTAAACCATTGTTTTTGATTCAATGTGATGTTTGGGGACCATCCCTTGTTCCTTCTCTGTCTGGTTTTCGATATTATATAGTTTTTATAGATGATTTCAGTCGTTTTCACTGGATTTATCCTATGATTTTCAAGAATAATGCCATCTCATTTCAAGAAATTAACTGAGAATCAGTTTACAACAACAATAGATTTTTTCCAAGTAGATGGTGCTTCTGAAGTAAAAGGACCATTTAGGACATTTCTGGATACAAATGGTATTTCTGTTAGGATTTCTTGTCCAAAAACCCCTGAACAGAATGGTGTGGCAAAACGAAAAACACAGACACATCACTGAAATGGGTAATACTCCATTATTTCATTCTTCTTGTCCAAAAGAGTTTTGGTATGATGCCTTTCAGACAACCACTTTTCTTATTAAT